>JAUMHP010000052.1:5646380-5663913 GCA_032361065.1 Enteromius trimaculatus | reverse complement strand
TGTCGATGTGACGTCACACCGACATGCATTTGAGAATGGCTTGATTTCAGAAGGGGCAACTTATTTTTATTAAATAATAATAAATAAAAAAAACTACCTGTGGATCTTTATCGTTGTATGGTGGTTGTGTACACACACTCCCAGCACATATTTCAGTCCAAACATTTTGAAAAAGTGCATGTACCCCTGTATGACCCCTTTAAGAGCACTTGAGAACTATTTAAATACCATAGCATTTGAATCTGAGTGCAAGTTTTGACTATGTTTGAAATCACTGGTATAGGGCCAGGTTTGTCACTGAACTCTTGAGTGTTTGAACAGTTGAAGGTTAGTTTGACGTCTGAAGGTTTTGTAGGCCTCGTGCTGTTTGAATACTTTGGCAGTTCTGGGATGAGTTGCATTTAGAAGTTTTGGTCTCTGGTTGGGGATTTTGAAAGAAAAAAAATCAAAAAGTTTGTACTATAACAGTATGCTAGCTTTTTCAAGCCAATATAATTAAGACACTCCAAAAAGCCTGTATTTCTTCTGTTTCCAGAAAAAACCATAAGTTGGCAAGCAGTGATGTTCTGTGTCTAGATGTGGATTAATGCTAACCCGTTTTTTGGGTTGTTGTTCAAAACAAAGTGTTAAGAGGAAACAGGTAAAAAAAAAAAAAAATTTTAAACCAAGCGGACAGCTAATAGAAATAATATATTATAACATATTATATATTTTTATAATTAAGACACTCCAAAAAGCCTGTATTTCTTCTGTTTCCAGAAAGAACCATAAGTTGGCAAGCAGTATGTTCTGTGTCTAGATGTCTATGCAAGCACACATTGTTACATATTATCTAATATTTGTGTAAATACACACATATACCAACTGAATGGTTTGTAGTGTAACAGGGTAACAACTCTTATTTTTCGTGTAACAAGGATTATGTAACTACACTTTGTAAAAACAGTAAGTGTAATAGGAACAGTTTGATTCAGGGGTTGGAGATGGGTAGGTTTGGGGATATGTACAGTTAAGTAGCAGGAGTTGGAGCACAACTGTAATCACAGTGTACTTACTTGGTAGCTCTTCAGGAACTCTCCACTAAGATTGAAGGGTAACAATCTGCACACCAGCCAAAATTTATATGTAAAAAGCCTAACTTACCGACTGCTGCTGTGTAACATCAGAGTAATTACATGGGAATTGTGTGCTTAACATAAGTGTACCACTTTTTTCCCCCCCAAAAAATGATATACAAACTCCAAAAGTTTGTATTCACAGCTCTTTCGCTTTCCAGACGCTTTTCTCACAACTGCGAGTTCTCATTAAGACCTTTCCTTGCCATTCTGAACAACTTCATCATGAAACCAGCTTCCACACAAGCATGACGCAGTGCGTTATACATACACAGTTTTCTTATTCAGAAGTTTGTTCATTGTTTTCATTGGGCAGTAAATGCAGAAGTTTCATTTTGCGGGTAATGTCGTACGATTCCCAGAGGCTTCTTGCAGCCATTTGAATACTTTCCCCATCAGCTAATCGCTTTCATAGTCGTAACCAATTGCTCTTTTGATTCCGTAGGCTTCGCGGGACTTTAAGGGGTAATTTGGTGACAATTAAGTTGTTCTAGTTGACGGTTCTGTGGATGTATAGGCTCATCAGCACGGTATGTTGATGATGGAGGGCTGTTAGCAGGAATAGCTGTGTCTGGCGCTATCACGGGGGACGTGAGATGCTGCACGCTGACAGAAATCCTGAATGCTAGTTAGCAAGCAGCAGTGCACTGTCAGGTGGCAGGAGTCAAATCAAATGAGAGCCAAGCCACTCCAGCGCACAATGACAACCACTGTGTCTCATGAATTAAAGATGACTGTATGACGAGAGGGAGGAGACACGGAGCGAGAAGCACCGGCGGAGACAAAGACGGATCAATCCCTTCCTCTCATACTTCTTTGTGGGCCACAAGCTCGAATAATAAACACAAGTGGGGTTTTTTGGCCAGATGCGACGGTCTGGAGCGTGCAGACACGCTGCTAAATCTAATGGCTTAAGTTGGCGATTTAAAAATAGATAATGACCTCCTTCCTACAAATCGTCACCGTCACATCCAGCTAAGGCTGCTGGGAGACAGACACCCCAGACATTTGCTCCCGATCTCAGTTTCCTACTTAGATCCCGTGGTTTGATTAGCTAGGGGAGCAAAGGGCTGGGAATATGATGTGCTTGGAGAGGACGGAGATATTTTATTGGTATCCTGGATGTTTCCAGGATATTAATACATTCAGAATTGAATATCAAGTCAATACTGCAGCTTGATCAAAATAAATAAATAAATACAATAGGGTAACCTGACCCAGCTGTGGTTCATAGGCTAAAAAAAATAATTTTTTAGGCTAGTTGGCAGTATTTAATGTTGTTTTTTTTTTTTTATGTTTTTTTAGTTTGGTTGACAGTGTTAAAAAGCTAAATAAAACTATATTCTAAACCCAGCTAACACCTATTACTAGAGTATACATTATACATAATTAATCATAAAATATGATGCATTTTTATAGGATTAATGCTAACCCGTTTTTTTGGGTTGTTGTTCAAAACAAAGTGTTAAGAGGAAACAGGTTTAAAAAAAAAAAAAAAAACATTTTTAAACCAAGCGAACAGCTACTAGAAATAATATATTATAACATATTATATATTTTTAGGTTGGTTGGCAGTAGCAAAAATGTAAATAAAACTATTTTAAATCAAAGTGACTCCTATCATAATATATATTTAAAAATATACATATGTATATTTTAATATTATGATAAAATTATCATTAATTTTAACCCCTTGCTTCTTAGGTTGACTAGCATTGTAAGAAAGTTAAAGAAAACACTGTGTTACACCAATCATATAATATATTACTCATTTATATGATATAATTAATTATAAGCTTCTTTAGATTGGTTGGTTGCCTCTGTACCAAATTTATCATAAAATATCTAAATAATACAAAGTGAATCATTATATAATAGACTGATGTCATTTATGATGTAGGCCAATCTATAATCTGCCATATCTTAATTTAAAATTAGGAATAAATAAACTCTTGACAACTTTTTAAAACAACAAACCTATTATGATAAAAATAATTAACCCCTCGAATGATAATATATTATAATAATGATATATATATATATATTAATAGCATACATAATTAATCAGAATCATAATATAAATGTATATTATTAACCCACTTTTACAGCCTTAAATAATGGTTTTAACCCCATCTTTCATTTAAATAAACGGCAGGAAGACTCATCAGCTATGAATAATTAATTAACCTTAATTTAATATCCCATGTGCCAACCAACTCATCACTACGAGGCCAGCACCCACTTCTGACCCAATGGTGCAAGCCTGTGCCAACCAGCTCTATTCTCCCTTACACATAACACAAAATATACCCAACCTGGGACCAGCCCAACAAAATATTTGCTTCCTGTATTTATTCCCGTCTTGTGAAGAAGTCAAGCTGTGAACCCAACAAAGGGCATGTGTTCTGAATTTAGGTCTAAAGCTTGTCAGCTCTTTTCTGCGAGCGCTGGGATTGTTTCCTAATAGTAGTTTATGAGGGCCGGTTTGTGAAGCCAGCATTTGGATGTTTCCATTTTAAACCGATCATTAAGGCCCTTTTGCCATGCATTTATTATCTACAACCAGGGAATATTCTCAGTCAGTCTTTCCACAAAAAAAACCACATGACACTGCAAATGCTGCTGGAAGGAATGAAGGTTAAAAAACAGCATTGGGAGGAAACGAGGAAAACATAAAGATGCGTATTACTCAATGACTGTGAACAACTGACATCAACGTAACCCCTGACCTGTCTCACACAGTTATAAAGCCATAATAAGTGTAGTTTAACCTGTCAGAAGCCATGTTAATGACGTCACTAGATGAGTCTTGTAGTCAGTGGTTTAAAGGGTCAAATATGATCTCAATGCAACATATGATGCAGTATTACGAAAGCAAGCAGTGTTTTTCTTCTAAGAAATGACCAATAAAATGAATTTGAAGCTGCAAGCAAGCATTAAAAACACAGTACAGATGTTACCACAATAAGCGAAGCAACACTTCTCGTTCATGTACCATTTTATTGGACTTATATAGAAATACTTAAAAAAACATGAAGTAGCACCATTACTTAAGTTTTACTTTATCATGTAGAACTTTAAATGTCAGAAAAATAAAACTCTTGATACATTTTCAAATCTTGTTTCAGCAAATATAATATTAGTATTTGACCATGAGGTTAAAGGCCTTTTATCATAAAATAAAATATACTTTGTTTTTAAACTTTGCTCAATAAAGTACATAGACGCTCAAGTAACTTCACCTACATATACATAAACAAGTGGTAAACAAACGTATTAAAATAGAAATCCTAAACCTATAGTGGCGCAACAGAACAGAACTCTGTGATACCCACTGGAATCTAATTCATACAAATTTTTAGAAAGCTTAAACGGTTCCTTTTTGTCTGAACGTACTAAGTTTTATACATTTCGACATATTTCGTAATAATATAGAATAAAATATGCTTTATATTACTGAATAGAAAATATGCTGGGTGAAACGGATTCAAAAGACATTTTTTTTTCTTTTTTTTGCTGAACCTAGAAACCCTCCAACCCAACAGAATACTGTCCGATGCAAATGCACATTTCTTGGTCTGAATCGCCATCCGCTTTTCGAGTGATATTAAAATAATACAGTGTTCGTCGCCACGAGGCCATACTAAAAAATAAAAAGATATTTGAACCCAGCTACAAAAAAGTTCACTGAACTTAAATTAAAATATCTGTAAACATCTTTGCAATACGAAATATAATCTTTCAAGTCAAAAAAGAATAAAATACTTCAATCTGTATTAATGTCATCATGAATATTTAAAACTTGTGGAATTTCTGCTTTATCTATACATATATATTTATATATGTAGGATATGTTGCTGTTCTCCCTCAAACGAGTTCCATCGCGTAAGCTGCAGTATCTCCACACCGCTGTGAGTCTCTCTCTCGTGTGTGTGTGTGTGTGTGTGTGTGTCAGACAGGAAGCCGTCCAGATTCCCCCAAACTCCAGGTCTGCTACCAGTACATTCGATCAGTGGAATCGAAAGGCTCGTTTATGCTAACAGTCTAAGGTACCTCGGGTGAGACCGTCGGCCGTCCTTACTTCATTAAACGCTTCTTTGTGTACAGTTGACTAAAACTATTGATTACTAGGCTTGAATATTTAAAACATGCATTAGATGTTGAAAATATTTGTCCCGAGCTACAGTACAGTATGAACAACGGCCGTCCCTTTTTGGATACTGCAGCTCTACATACATATGTATATACACGTACAATAACACACGTTATTAGGCTCTCTCACAAAGTCACGTGGGTGCCCTTTAGGAAAAAATACGTATAGCCTGAGTAACTGTAGCATGGCAGACGGGGCATTTGGGCTCGTTCCTCTCGCAGATGCGGTTGGCACACTCCATGCAGAACAGGTTGTGGCCGCAGGGCACCAGAGCCGCGATCACCTCGCTTTCGAAGCACACCGAGCAGTCCCGGCTTCCCTTGCGGCTCGTCCCAGATGAGGATGAAGAGGAGGAGGAGGAGGAAGAGGAGATGGACGAGTCGGAGGGAACACTTGGGTGATGCGATCCCATGGGGTAACCTGGGAAGCAGAGCGTGCCTCCGCCCGGATCGCTGCGCACCCTGCGCGCCAACGGATGCTCAGCCGCACCATTGGACTGGTGCAACGGTGGGGACAGCCTGGGCTGGTTGGCTCTGCGCTGCAGCCCATTGTTGTTGGCATTCGTGGAAGCATTGGTGGGGAAAACAGGCGACGAGGATGAGGTGCTGTTGGTGGCGCGCTCGTACTGCGACCACATCAAGCCGGGCGGCGCCGGAGTGGGGTCGAATCCCGGTGACGGGTCGAAGGCCAAGTCGGCGCAATCAGGCGAGATCACCTCGCTGCCGTAGACAAATCCATTGGCGTTGTTGTTGTTGTTATTGTTGCCATTGCTGGAGGCAGTGTAGCTGAGGGCGGGGCTTGGCGGGCTGTAATCGGCCAGCCTTGAGCTGCTATTGTTGCCGCCGAAATACGAATCAGTGGAGGCGCTCCCCAAGGAGCTGGAGCTGTCGTTGCGGTAATTGGAGAATGGCTTGCGACCCGAAGTGGGAGTGACGCTGGAGCTGGGCTTGCTCCACAAGCTGGCGTTCCCATGCAGGTCGAAGCCCACGTCAGTGCCGTTGGCGTGGAAGTCATTCTCGTCAGTGAACTCAATCAAGCCACCGGTGCGCATGGCGATGTGTGCTTCGATCTCCTCCCTGGCCCGGTCCACGTTCTCAGGCATGCCGGTCACCTCGAACACGGGCTCTTTGTCGCGGCTGGGCGTGACTATGTAGGTGTGCGTCTGCTGCTGGATGCGCTTGATGGTGGCCCCCTTGGGGCCAACCACTAGTCCCACCACACGATAGGGCACCCGCACCTGAATGGTGGTCTGGCCGGGCAGGTTGGGCGGGCCGGGTGCTGTGGCATTCCCATTCAGGCTGCTGTTTTTGTTCCGCGAAGCTCGGATCATGGAGAAGTGCTCGGCGGCTGAGATGATTTCCCTCCGAGCCATGGCTACATCCTCTCGCCTGCCTGTCACAACAAAGACCGGCTCCTCTCCCCGCACTGGAGTTTTGATATACGTATTGGTTTTTGCTCGCAGGGCTTTAATCTTGCAACCTACAATTGCGAGAAAAAGCATCAATGAGACCAAGAAAACACAATCGGGCACACTTCGAAAAGATGCAGGATGGGTGCAAGCATGCAGTCTTTGGGGGACAACAATTTCGCTTCACTCCCTTTTTTTCTTTTTTTTTTTGGTGCGGCATAAATTCAAACCACATGCTCGGCTACTTGACATACAGGGTCAAAAATAGCACAGGCAGAGAAAAAAAACGCATGCTGAATTCAGGGTTTTCCAGAGAGTCTGACGCTCTAATCATACTGTCAACAATTTGCTTTCTGTAGAAAACCTACACAGATCGCCTAGATCCAGGCTGTATAATGGTGTTTCCTGGTTAAGGAAGTCTATTCCCAATAGGCTACATAGGGAGTGTAAACAAAGTCCATTGAGACAAAGAAAGAAAAAAGCCGCTGCCTGAAGAAATAGACACTTCGCTCTAGATATGTACAGAGGAATGTTGTGTATTCAACGCGATGACACTTTAAAGGTAGATAGGTTTTCGTTGTGTCAGCGCTCCCTTGCTTTTGTTTGGTCGGACATAAGGAGGGCAGTGCAGTTGAAAATAGGCTATAACCTACATTCCCCATGCAAATGACTACACATGCTACAATAACAGCAAGCACGCATTTCTTTGAAGAGGATAATGATGATGATTACCTTGTCTGCCGACGATTTCAGCAACGTGTTCAGAGCTGGGCACGGGAACGCATTCAGTCATGTTCACGCTCTTTTTCCTGGGCTCGTTGTCATACAGCGAATTTTCATCGTTATCCAGCCCGAGCAGCGAGAGCTGGTCCAGGGCGATCTGGAGGGCTCTTTGGTCATCCAGGGCGTCCCCTTGTCCGCCGCTGCCGCTCCGCTCCATGTCGGCGAACAGCGAACTAGGCATCTTGGATGGGTCTGGAAACAAAGAGGGAAAACTTACAGGAGGAGGGTGGGATTGAGCTGGGGACGGCAGGTTTTAAAAAAGCTCCACTGGTCCGAATTCAATGCGCCTCCTTGCTCCTTGTGTCCAAACAACAGTGATAATAATAAAAAAATCAGTGCAATCCCGAAGCGTGGAATACGCGTTATTCCCGTAGACTGGAAAGCCGGCGGTGGCGATATTCCCCTTTAGAGTGCGCACCCCTCCCTTGCAGCTCGTTTCTGTTCGCTGTCTGAGTCGCTGCAGCCAGACGCGGCACTACCGGAGAATATGTGCGCATGACGTCACCCCCGGTCTGACTGGGCAGGGACAGTGCGGAGCTCGTTTGCGATTTGCATGCGCCGCGCTGATTGGACGGATCCCGGACCGAGTTCAGCCACAGCTTCGGCGCGCCCCGCCCTTTTCTTTTGTGGTCTTATTAAAAAGCAACAGAACACATTTTATGTGCATTACAGTTATTGTTTAACTTTCTCGTTTTCGTGACGCTTCAGCCAACAAGTGTGGTTAAGACGTGCGTTGATAAAGAGTTGTTTTTGTTTTAAAATACTTTTTTTTATTGCAAGTATAAACAAGAATAAACTTCAGCAATTAAATAAAGCACTGGATGACATTTATGAATATTGAAATAATAGAGGAAGAGGTTTACATAACAGTGTCTATGCTGAGGTGCAGTGTTTAGCATCATCGTCTTTGTGGGTATGGATTTGCTTTACTTGTTAAAGACTGACAAATAAAATCAAATAACTTTAAATGTGCAATCTTGGCCAGTTACAGTAAACCTGCATCTTTTTGGATTTTTCTATTATTAACCCCTAGGTGGCTTCACCCAGGAATTGTTATTGTATATAGCCTATATTTAAAAAAAAAAAATGCATGAATAAAAATGAACAGCATTATTGAGAAATATCATATGCATGGTTTAATTGCCATCGCGTTAGCATCACATGACCAAAGCATAAATCAAACAAACAAAGTAATTATCCATTGTCACAATGTGTGAAAGGCATCAATCCGGGCTGATAAGTGCAAATAAAGCCAAATCCACTGCAATTATTGGAAGCCGGTTAAATGTAAACAAAACCTTTTTGTGCACCTTCAAAATAAGTCAAGCCACTAATAATAATAATAATATGCATTGAGAGTATATTATCTGGTTATGTTTGCATCTCATTTAGGTTCTGCAAACAATTTATAAATATTTTTGGTTTCCTCTTAGTGACCTTTACATGTGCTGTTCAAAAGCCTCAATAAAGGACAACGTGCCAAGACATGCACTCTCTTTGTCTGTCGCACACCCTCTCTCTCTCTCTTTCTCTCTCTCTGAAATACGTTTAGCATTCATTCACATTTCGGTTACAGCGCGCTTATAAAGTGAACCACCGCATTTGTATAATTTTATGCATTTATTCAAAACACGCAAAGTCCCTGTCCAAACGACACCAGCCTCTACTCCCCTCTCCTCTCACAAGCAACTTTCAAGTGATTGTGTTAAATCATTTAATTTCCTTGAGATGCCCTCATGTTTACACCTCGGTCAGTAACATTTGGCCACAAATAACAAAAAACAGAACATTTAATAAAGCCACTGAGATGTGCATGTGTAAAACTAATTTAAATAACCGCAGGCTCTTATTTTGTTTTTTGAGGTGTCCTGATTATCAGTGCAAAACCAGCTTCATAATCGCGGGTTATTGTCATGCTATCATGCATTTTCTTCAAAATTCTATATCAATTTATTTACGAGTGCGTGCGAGGAGAGTCGAATCAATATTTCATCCCATCCACAAATATTGGCATAGTTAATGGCTGGTTAGCTATTAACAATACCCAAGCACTCTGTCGTTGGCCGGTATGTTAAAGAGCATGATGGAAGTGCTTATTGGTGATCTCCCAATGGATCCCAAAGCATCTACAGGCAAATGCGCCTTTTGTGGCCCGAGCGGGAAGACGGGGTGGGGGCAGGGAGATCTGCTTCTTTTTACACAAAGAAAATTTCAAACCAATTCAGGGGCATTGAAACGAGAAGCACTTTCTTTGTCACCTCACTCCTGAGGAACAATAGGTATGCTAATATTAAGTGCCCCCAAACCTGAGAATGTGAGTCAGGGGCTTTTTTTTGTTCATATTCACCCCTTTTTTTATTCTTCACCCCCTTCTTTTTTTTTAGTTTTAGAACAAGCCAGCTCTCAATTTGAGCTTAAGAGCTGCATTGAGAAACATCTGGAGGTGGGAATTATGCTAAAGCCACATGTATGGCTTATTTCTATGCTTTTTAGCTTCAGAAGCTCAGAGGGAGTCACTTTGGGTTGTGATTTGCATAGTTATAGAGTGTATTCTGTACTGTATTGTGAAATCAAGCACTGTAATATATGAGTGTATATATTTACTATTCAATATTCACATGCATTATTATGTTTCATGTGTATTTAACACTGGACTGCACGCGATGGGATAAAGTTGACTACTCTGAAAGATATCGCATTGCATGTCCAATGCTGATCAATAGCATTTACAGACTGTGGAGAACAAAGGCTGAGGATCGCCTCTGTATGTGCTGGCTTCATTTCTCCTTACACACACACATACACACACACACACACAGAGAGCCAGCGGTCGAAAGCCTCAGCCACAGAGTCTGTTTAAAAACCACCACTTCGCATGTCTTTCCAGATCCGTTTCAAAAGTGGGTATGATTGATGTCCTCTCTGCTGCCCAGATGGAGTGACAGACGGAAGATCATTGTCATGACACAACTTTTACGAGGACATCTTTTTCCTGTTAAACTCGTTTTATGACAGCTCACACATTTTACTGCATCCCGAGAAATAAGAAAGCTCAATTAAAAAAGATGTCATGGTTCCTCTCTTTCTCTATAGAATACTGTAAGTCTGTCAAGGTTAAAAAAGCTACAGTTTGAAGGACAAAATTCTTTGAATAATTATTACATTTATGTAGAATATTAAAATAATAATTTATTATTACATTTAAACTGTATTTTATAAAAACAATTATATAAAATATTTTTTTTACTATTAAAAATATTATTATTTTAATTACCATTATTGTTGTTAAAATATCCTATGACAATATTTATACAAAGGTATAGGTGAAGGCACAGGTGAACTGGAAAAATCACACTCCTGCAAAAAAAAAAAAAAATCATATAGGAATATTGGAAAAATAAAAAAATCCTTTGAAGGTGCTACATGCAAAGTTATAAGGTAAATCATGAGCTGTATCACTTAAAATGCAATGAATAAAGAGAAAATTACGCATTCTGTCTCTCAGATCTTTCTCTTGGAATTAAAAAAACTGTCATTTCATTTTTTCTCCTTTAGAGAAACTTTAGCGATATCTCAAAGTGTGTTCAGATTGGCCAATTTCTGCAATCAAAACCCATCAAGTTCCTCCGAGACCAAATTATCTGATCTATACTTTCCATGGTAGCACGTTCCTCCAAAGGAATTTTAGGAGAAACATCAGACACAAGTTGAAAATTGCACTCCATTAAGCCTCCTGAGTAATGAAAGAGCAGCCTCTGAGCAATAAAACATCCCTCTGGCTGTGTCACATTATATGCCTTACATATGATTTCCCAAGCGTGCCAGTCAAAGTATAACCCACTTCCTTTCGAATAGCAAATTGATGAATCAGGCTTTTCTATAAGTTTGCCTCAGTCTTAGTTCATTTAAGGTTCTCAGGTAATCTCAGGTCAAAGCAACTAAGGACAACGCTAGCGTGGAACAGACAAACTGTAGGTCATCCCTGCTTGTTTTTCCACATGTCCACCTTTGGCAGCATGAAGAGGCCGCTTTAACGTGTGCAATTTTTGCTGTTTTGCAATAGGAGTTAACCAGCTGCTTAGCTGCGATTACCCAGCTGCTCTTTAATGAGAGGAAGAGGGGCTTAGCTTGGCATGACCCAGACCTGTCTGAGTGCAGCGTGCGGCCACGAGCTAGCTAATAAGCCACCGGTCCCTGCCGTCTGGGCGGCAAAACAAATAACAACGGGAACAAAGACAGGGAGGGAGGGAAGGCATGGACAGAAACGAGAGAAGAGAGGTCACAGAAGACAGACTCTGACATCATCTGTTTGGTTTGTTCTGGATGCATGTATTGCACATGCATGCACTTGTTTTTAAGCGAGTGACTGTATAAACCCCACCTCTCTCTCTCTCTCTTTGTCTGCAGACGCATGGCAGTGTTGTGTAACTGTAGGTGTTTTTTTTTGCAGCTCTGCATCACTGCAGCAAAACCGTTTCTTCTGTGTTCTCGACACAAGCCACCCGGTCCACTTCCGACTCCAAAACACAGATGCGTACAAATACGCATCGGTGCGGCGTGGTACGCAGGTGAAAAGGTAAAGTAGGCCAGTGCTGCAGTGGTGCAGTGTGTGTGTGTTTGCACTGGCCCATCCCTTCGCAGACTGCTACCCGCACTGACACACTGAACTCATGTGCCACTGATTCGCCTCCTCCCATTGGCTGCCTGCCAGACGCCTGGAGAAGAAGCATGCAGCAGAGCAGAGCGCAGCGGCAGGACAGCTGGGGCTGCTCCCCCACAATGCACCACTCCCACCCAGGCCCTCCTAATCCATTCTGCCTCTACGCTCGGCCCCTCCCGCCCTGCAGCGCCACCACCGCCGCAGAACCCTTAGGATGCTGCGTCTCAGCCAGGGGCAGGGAAGCCCGCGCCTAGCGCCTTAAATAATGAACGTTAAGTGCGAAAAGCACCAGCTCATCAATATTTAGCCGTCTGGATGCATAACAGTTAGTGTAAAAAAATGACAGTGTTCTGAAAATGAACACGTTAGGTTGTCTGGAATTGAAATGAACGGCAAAAAAAGAAGAATGCAAAACAGCAAAAACTGGAATTTAGTATTTGCAACTAATATAACTTAGTCTTAAGTAGCAATGGCAAAAAATATATGGGTCAAAATTATCCATTTTTCTTTTATGCCAAACATTATTAGGATATTAAGTAAAGATCATGTTGACCATGTACTACCATAGATAAATTGTTAAATAATTTTTAATTTGTAATATGCATTTTTTGCACCCTCAGACTCTTATCGTTAAGTTCTCAGCCAAATATTGTACCATCCTTATGATCCATTCATCAATGGAGAGCTTACTTACTCAGCTTTCAGGTGATGTACAAATCTCAGTTATGAAAAATTGACCCTTATGACTGGTTTTGTGGTCCGGGGTCACAAATTTTTGTTGGCCAACCTAGAATTTACTATGACCCTGGCTCCATCAACATAAAACCCATTAGGATTCTTTCATTGGCTTTTAGATTATTCAAGAAAATAAGGTCTATGACCAATAAAGGTTTATGAGAGTTTAGGAACTTATGAGAGATTTTTATTTTATTTTTTATTTTTTTTAAGTTGTATCTCAGCCAAACATTGTCCTATCGTAACAAACCATACATCAATGGAAAGCCTTTGAGCCTCATGTGGTTTTGTGCTCCAGGGTAACATATTTTTATTTGACAAGATGCACACATTTCTTTGTGTCAATAATATGCCCATTACATGAATCACATGTCATTCGTCGCAGTCTGGACTTTCAATTCAAAACGGTGACAAAATGTTGAGGTGTTTGCATCACTGGATATTACAGAGTGCTGAATGGATGATGTATTTTTGTAGGCCAGAACCCAGAAATCAGTTGCATTTTAGCACTTCCACTTCCATCGTCTTGGGGTTTTTTGAATGGGTTTTTGGTTTAACGTCTGAAATAAGGTCTGTGGTGAACACAAGCTCAAGATGCTTTCATGTTTTATTATACAGCATAAAATACATCAGCGCCACCCTCTAAAGCCTTTACTTATCTTGAAAAAGGTGGTTGCTAACAATTGGGACTACTGAGCTTGTCGTATATTAAACATCATCATGCCAAACAGGTGAACTCATAATCACTAGTCCGCTTTTACATCCTCTTGGGTTTTATAATCACACTCTTTCAAACTTTTCTAACTCAGGCTTCCAGGGCAAACGAATAAAGAGTGAAACAGTTGTCAGAAGCTTTATAGTGTATTTCGTTTATTTTTTCACTTCAGTCAACTGTATTCAGTTGTGCATGTGTTCATTTGTGCCTGAATTGTGTTACTGATGAACAAAACATGTAAAAATTATAAAACTTTGTTTAAATCTGAAAGCCAATGCAAAATCATTATGGGTTTATGTTAAGGGAACCAGGGTGATAGTAATTTCTGGGTTGGCCTATAAATATATGTGACCTTGAACCCCAAAACCAGTCATAAGGGTAAATTATTCATAATTTGAAAGCTGAGTTAATAAGATGATGTATGGTTCATTAGGATAGGACAATATTTGGCTAAGATATAACAATTTAAATATCTGGAATCTGGAAAATATAAATATTAAGAAAATTGCCTTTAAAGATGTCTAAATGAAGTCCTTAGCAATTTATATTGCTAATAAATTTACTAAATATAGTAATGGAAAATTATTTTTACTTAATATTCTAATGATTTTTGGCATAAAAGAAAAATAAATTATTTTGACCCATACAATGTATTTTTGACTATTCTAAAAATTGTCACCAAAAGCTCATTAGCCAATCAGTGTAGATCGCTGTTAAGCCCGCCCCCACAAGAGGTTTGTGCCAAAACAGCAAACGAAAATTTGTAAGCGTACGAAGCGTAAGCGAAAGCAGTCGCAACTCATTCAGAATCCATGGTTCGCGAAAACGATTCTTTGAAAATCACTAACAAAGAATTACGCATATTTCAAGAGCATGTTAAATTCGTGCGACTGAGTTCATTTTTTCCATTTTCATTGTGTTTTTCTTCTTTTGCATATTTTTGATCGTTTCTTGAAGAGAAAGTTACGTTCAGTTTTATAAAGTTACGTTCATTCTTATTGGCACAAAAATAATCCCATAGAATTCCTGCTCAGACTCTAACAGCAAGCCCCGCCCTCTTTGATTTGATTGGCCATCTCAATCACTTTTACTTTGACAAGTGCTGATGGACAGCTGAGGCAGACAAAACCTAAAACAAACAAACAGCATCAAATAATATCAGATATTGGTGGGATAATGTGGCCCTGCCTGATTATTGGTGGTTACGGCCCTTGAAGACAGAAATGAAGAATGGGCCGGTCCAGATTCCCTGCCCAGCGGCATGCTGGTTAATTACGCTACTAATGAGCAAAGGGAAGCTGTGCTGCTTTTGCAGGGAGGTCAGCGCGTAAAGATGCCCGTCGTGCCAACTTCCAGTGCCCAGGATGAGATCGGCAACAAAAGGCATCCACTCAAGCCTAAACAACAGAAGAAACATGGGCTTTCAGACAGGTCTGTCTCACAGAAACAAAGAAAATAGACCTGCCACTACAGCCCTAAGGGATCACTTTAAATGAAGCAGGAAGAAGGAAGGGATGCAGCAATCATCATCACTCACCATGAGACAAACAAGACTCATTCAAAAACACACACACAGCATTAGACTAGTCTTCCTGCGCGTTGTGTTTTTACCTGGCTAAATGCGCATGCCTTCTTTGCATTGCACAATAAACTCATCCTGATGCATTTTCACTCCTGATGCCCTAAAAAGCTGGTATCCTGCCATGTATCAGAAACAGTAATGTGAGTCAGTGGGGAAAAGTTTGTGGCTCATCCTGCCAGCTTTGTTCAGGAGCTTCAAGTTTCCTTTAACGCATAATAAACAAATCAAGCAGGATTTCAACAGCAGCCTTTTCTAAACTACTTTTTAAAGTAAGGCTACTTAGTTGTGACCACAGCTTTGAGGCCGGTTTTCCTTTCGTTGAGGAGGAGGCTGATTAGCTGTGAGGCATGCTCTTCTAAGTTTTTTCCCTTAATCAAGCAAGTGCATAAATAAATACCATGTTGTATATGGTCTTTTTTTCATTCGGCATGGAATTGGGTCAACCGCACATATTAAGCAGTTTCGGTTTTTCCTCAGTCTCTGCATGTTTCCTCTCTCTCTCTCGCTCTCTCCAGATGCACTGCAGTTTAGCAGCAGCTGGATTCAGTTGAAAGGTAAAGAAATACTATGCTATTACTTACACAAGGTAGAAGTTTTGTTTTTGAAAAACTGTTTTTTAGGGATTGTCTTGAGTAGAACTGGGAACTGAAATTTGAGGTTACATCCCTCAAAAACCACAAAATCTGATTTTTGTGGCTTTTGGTATATCATTTTTAGCTTTGTGGCCAATTTTATATGCTAATGTACTGCTAAAGGTTGACATTTGTTTTAGCACATTGCGCATACAATTTTTCTTTTGGAAATGGACCAAACATACTGACTTATCCTTTACTAAACATACTTTTGTCCCCCAAATGCATTCAAGAAAAAGGAAAAAAAACAACAACATATGATGATTAAAAGGTGGGCACTTTCAATAGCTCTTAAACATTAATAAGAAACATACAATGCAAAAAATGGAGCCAGATGTACTCCTATGAGTTGACATTTGTTTTAGCACTTAATACATGCAGTTTCTGTTTTGGGAAAATGGATTAAACATTCTGACTTGATTCTGGTAATGATTTATCTTGCCCATCAAATGTTTTCTAGAAAAGGAGTATGGTACCATTAATGGTCTTTAAATGTGTTTTTCCTATTTCCGTCATTTGTTTTTTTACTCACAAATATCATTTTTACTTAATAACTAAAAGTTGTATTTATTGTATTATGTATTATTATACCCACTTCTTTATTGGTTGGCTTTGCGTATCCACTTCTAAATCCTCTCTGATGCACATTCCATGGTGTCCTGCATTAGCCAAATCATGACAGTCAACCACAAAAGTAGCTAATAAAATCACATGTGATGTGAATAAATGCAAATATTGCATAAATACCCAGTGAAGACAGTGAGGCGGTCAGGACGTGCCGGCTCCTATTTAACATGATAGATGATTGCGCCCGCACCTGCTTTGTTCCGAGAGTGACATGGATACTGCCTCTTCAACTACAACTTCGAATGAAGAAGTCAGAGAAAGTGTTTTTGAATTTTGATGTTGGCTCGGCATCCTTGGGCAAAAGAGCCAGAGCACTTGTGTGTCTGGCACTCTTGATTTGCCCCGCTGCAAAAACAATACAACAGTAATAGTTTTCACATTTGTCTATGGACCCTTGCTAAAAAGGCTAGGCTATGAAAACTGTTTCAACACAGTTTGCTAGCTGAATGCAAAATAAATAATGGCTTTTATTGTTTTCTATGTTTTCTATTTCAATGTATCAGCATAATGGTTTGTGTAGACAATGAACTTACACAGTGAACATGTCTCTTTTCAAGTAAATTGTGAGTCCTAATGTGAGTACTATTATATGCACAATATAAACATATCTGAATAACATGTGCCTCTTCTTCAGTTTGATGTACATATAGGGCTTTATTGAAGTTTCTGAAGTTTTCTTTTATGCATTTTCTTATTCTTAGTCACTTAAATGAAACATAAATGAAACCTGTTGAAAGTCTTTGATCTCATCTTGAATGATTTGTTATACTCTGGCTCCCTCGTGTGGACAACATTGGCAGTGAGGTCACCATATTTAAAACAACATAAAATGCAATGACCAATAATATTTAGTAACAAAAATCCATCCATCCATCCATCTTCTACCGCTTATCTGGGACCGGGTCGCAGGGGCAGCAGTCTAAGCAGGGACGCCCAGACTTCCCTCTCACCAGACACTTCCTCCAGTCCTCCCGGGGGGAATACCGAGGCGTTCCCAGACATAGTCCCTCCAGCATGTCCTATGTCGTCCCCGGGACCTCCTCCCAGTGGGACATGCCCGGAACACCTCCCCAGGGAGGCGTCCAGGAGGCATCCGGAACAGATGCCTGAGCCACCTCAGCTG
>JAUMHP010000052.1:5596259-5608196 GCA_032361065.1 Enteromius trimaculatus | reverse complement strand
TCTTGCTAATTGCCTATAATTTCCACCTGTTGTCTATTCCATTTGCACAACAGCATGTGAAATTGATTGTCAATCAGAGTTGCTTCCTAAGTAGGCAGTTTGATTTCACAGAAGTGTGATTGAGTTAGATTGTGTTGTCTTAATTTTTTTTAGCAGTATATATATATATATATATATATATATATTCATTTAGATTTACAATTTACATTTTTAGATTTAGTTTTACATGCATATATTCAAAACTATAATAGTATGTGTTATCATTTATATTTATTTATTTATTTAAAATTGTATTTATATATAAAATAATGAGATGCATTAGATGCAGATGGATTAATAGATTCAGATATATAAATACATATTTATATGGTTATAATTATATAATTAGATTTATTTTCAAATGTGCATTTATTACAAGTTCACCAATTTATTAATATATAATTAGTAGTGCTGTCAAGCAAGTAATTGCAATAAATCACATTCATAATAAATGTTTTTGTTAATATATATGTATATATATATATATATATATAAGTGTGTGTGTGTGTGTGTGTGTGTGTACTGTGTATATTTATTACATATACATACATACACACACATACAGTATATATTTTGACACACATACATATTATTTAAACAAAAAATTTTTTTGGATTTGTTTACTTGTTAATCATTTGACAGCACTAATATATATATATATATATATACGCACACATTTTTGTTTTGATTTGTCATCTGTAAAAACCTTTAACTGCTACAAAAGAGGCCCTTTAAGAGCTTTTTATGTATACATGCAAGACATTTATGTCATCTGGAAACAACTGTAATACATACACCTGGATGTCAACAGTGTGGCCTAGATATCTGGATATGGAAAACATCCTGCCAGTGAAAGTTGTTATGATATAAGTTGGTAATGAAGTTTATATATTTTACATTCAGAACCATTATCTCCCCAAATACACTCCAGCTGTGATCCCAAATACTTTTGCTCTCATCACAGTTACGGAAATTAAATGCCTGCGCTTCATTTACAGATTTCAAACTTTTTTTCTCCCAAAGCGAACAAAAACGAATAATAATTTGCACCATTTGTTAAAATATTTACGTATTTTCTCCCCTTTGGCCCCGGCCGGCTGATTTTCTCAGAGGTTTTGGTTCTCATGGGGCAGGATTCTCTTACCCTTTCAACTGGGTTCATTTCACACAGGCATGTGGGCCAGACAATTTCGCTTTTGTTCTGAAACCTGTTTCAATGACGACATCGCACCAATACATGGCTGTTTCACATCAGCTTTCAATCACGGACCTGGGAGAACCATTTCCTCTTTGCACGGTATAGGGCCCTTTTACTCTATGTCAGAGACTGTGGATTTATTTAAGATACAGGTTGATCGGCATGAGCTTCACTGATTGAGCCAGAAATTAAAGTTCCCTCATCATTTCCTCATATCGGTCCAAACCTGTGTGACTTTTCTTCTTCCATGGAACACTAAAGGTGGATTTTTGATGAATATTTCGGCTACTCTTTTCAACTTAATGAACATAAATGACAACTGGGACTGTCAAACTTCAAAAAGGACCCAAAAGAGGCATAAATGCACCGTCAAAGTTTCATATGACTCGTATATTTCTGAGTCATTTGATAGTTTTGTGGAGAACAAAATGTAATGTAGGTCATTATTCACTGATCTGGGTTTCCACTGGGTTTGGAAAGACATAAAAGCGAGTAAATAACGACTGATTTTCATTTTCGTCTTTTTTTCTAAAGAGACAACTAAAACCCAATTAATTAGTGTTTTGATTCATATTGAGAAATGAGACAGGATGTACTTTTTTAAATGAATGAATCATGATTTTCTATTCAGTTGCAAATTATATTAGGTATTATTTCTATTTCTAGATCTATTTCTTGAGAAGCAACATGTGATACTAAGGCTTTTTAAAAAGACATTTTAAAGCTGAAGTTCAACTGAAATAAAGCTGAATTATCTTATAAATCTTAGATTAAAAACTTTTAAATACATTGCCTTTTCAACTAACTGAAAACAAAAACCAAGTTGTTGTAACTAAAAACATCTAAAATTAAAACTAAATAAAAAGGAACAGAAATATAAATAAATAATATAAACAAAAAACTAAACAACATTATGCAACCTTGAAAAAAATTAAAACGAATAAAATAAAATTATTATTATTATACAAATTAATTAACAATTAACAAAAAAATATAATATATAAATAATGCTAATATAACACTGAAAAAAAGTAAAAAAAAATTGTAGTGTGGCTCTATGATCTTAGTATTACAATGCTTATGGGAAACAAAACCATGGAGCGAATTTTGTCTGTGTTAATTGTATGTTTTTGTAGAGACTGCTTACCCAGGACCTCAGCAGTGGCCATGATTTCGCATGTATACATGGCCGCCATCAGTCGCTGAGGTTTAGCTTGAAAGGCGTATCTGCAGGCCTCCTTTACAGCCGCGATGAGCTGCCCCGAGAACGGCCCATAGCAGTCCACAGAACTCCCAGCAGCCTCTGCTCTGCTCCTGCTTTGGTTAGAGCTCACCGAAGCAACACTTTGCTCATCATTATTCTGCTCTGCTGGCTGGGAGTCTTGCTGAGCTTGAGCTGCAGAAAGCTTCATGTCCCAGCTCTCTACAGAGAAGCAAACCCCCATCAAGGGTTCCTCACACATGGGACCAGAAAGAGTTGCCAACTGGAAGCCACTGGCAATGCTGTTGTCAAAGTCTCTGATCTCAGCCTTTTCGGTTTCCTTCTCTCGTTCCAGACACTGCCACACAGAGGGTCTCCGGTAGCCCTCGACGTTGTTGAGGAGAATATTTGGCCCACAGCGACGTGGGCCAAAGGCCCAGATACGCTCCACGGCTCCCCTCCACTTGCGGCCTTGCAGGTTGCTCTCCAACTTCACCTTGAAGTCCTGGATGTTCTCCAACATTTTCTGGTTGATTTCCAGAGTCTTGCCCTCCCAGGCGAACAGGCTAAACTGCTCCATTGTGCGGATGAGCTCCAAATTGTCTTCCAGAAGGCAGGTGACTTCCTCAGGAAGAGGAATAGCCCGCACCCCGACCGTGGCCATCTTGTTAGGGGTGGTAAGCGTAACCAGACCGGAGGAGTCCACCTGGACACCTTCGGGACACTTGGTTTGTTCCTCCTTGACCTGGTGAATCACCGCCACCTTCTGCTGCTTTCCCATGTCTTCGTTCACCATGTCCACTTTGGGAGGTCGGATCACCGTCTCGCGGAACGGGATGATTGGTTTGGATGCACTGATTTCAATTTTAGCAAACCTAGAGGTTAAAGAAAAAACAGTGAACATAAATTATGATTAAACAACAACAACAAACATGCATGGTCAAAAGTTTAATATACATAAATACTTAGTTATATACTCCATTATTAGCATTCAGTAGTCTTAATATTACGTAGGCTTATATTAGGCTAGTATTGAAATTGCTAGAGAAACCCAATATCAATACTAACATTTGGTATTCTGACAACTAAAATATTGAATGACTGCACTAGATTACATTAGATTCAACTTTATTGTTATTGTGCAGAGCGCAACTACAGAGGCCATGAAATACAGTAACTACCCAGAGAGAAAAAAAACCCCCGTTGCATAAAAAGGCTTATTTTTCAAACTAACTGGGAGGACATGAAAGAAAATTATTGCCGGCACTCAAGACTGGCGTTCAGCCAACGGTAAGAGCCGATCTCTGATTCTCCAGCAAGTCGTTATGGCACAGTAAAATCTAATTTACAATGGGCCATTCATGCAGAAATTATTCAAATACACATTAATCTCTCCGTGTCTGCGTGAGGAAACAGACATAAACATTCTGCCGGAAGATACAAGCGCACTGACTCCTAAGAATATCACACAATCCAGGCTTACTCGGTATGTGTTGTGCTCGCATGTAATGCATGTTTGAATACATAACGGCCTGAATCTAATGAGGGACCTAAACACTCGGGGTCACTGGTTAATGGACACAGTCGGACACTTGGGTCTCACGGGTCACTGGGCTTTGTTAAGTGGAGCAGACGCTTGACATGACTGCTGTCTTCACGGAGACATTCAGTAATCCAGTTAGATCCAGACGGCCACAGAGCGGTTTGGGAAGCAGATAATCCAGTGGAAAACGTTTACTAGAGAGCTCCCGAGAGCCGTGACTAGGCGGTCTGTCTCACCGCTGACAGCTCCCGGTGTGATGCGATTCACACAGTTAGCTTACACTTCTTCAACCTCATTATTTTTCGTTATTTCCTCACTCTGTGATTCTCAACCTCTGCTGCCTCATGCACCTCCACGGCCTCATCAACGCAGCTTTTGAAAACAGAAACGTGTTCCTGTTAATTCAAATTACACTGGATATTGTTTAGAATTATCATTAATGTCATTAAAATGGTTATAATTACTGTATAAAAGCACTCTTTTATACTGAAACTATCAGTAATGTGGATAAACACTCAGCAAATAAACTGCTTACAGAACCGCTATAATTGGCTAAAATATTTGATGGGAAGTACATAAGCAAAAAATATTGTATATAAGTATTGTTGTGGAGAAGAGTGTTTGGGGTTACTTTTTAGGAAAGAAATTTAATTTTCAAAAAATGTTTTGCATTAATCAGGTTATAGTAAAGACATTTAGAAAATGCAATTATATAAATTACATAAATGTATATTTAATTGTTGTTGATGATTTTACTTTCCACTGCTATTTATATATATATATATAAAGAAGAAGAAAAAAACAACATACAAAAAAATTCTCAAAATGAATGCCTTCCAATTAATCTTAATCAAACTTAATTAACTTTAATTTAAGTTTTTTGACTAGGTTAAAAAAATGAACTAAAAAAAGCAATACAACGGCTAACTAACACAATGACACAAAAAATCAACAATTTCTTGAAAACTATACAAAAACGTTTGCAAATACACTATATATTTTTAACATTTATGTGTGTTAAATATATGTTTATATATACATTTGTGTGTACAAATATGTTTTAACATTGATAACGCAGCATATCAGCATATATGACACTGAAGACTAAAGTAATAATTATGAAAATTCAAATTTGCATCAGAGGACAAAAATACATTTGGCAATATATTCAAATCAAAAACAGTTATTTTATACTGTAAAAAATATTTCTGAACATTACAGCCTTGGTAAGCGTCAAACCCATCTTTTTTTAAAAGATAAAAATGTTCAAACCATTGGTAGACTCCTAAAATATAATGTATACAGTAGTCAGCATTTAAAGTGGATCAAAAAGGTTCATCAAATTTGTCCTAATACAAGAGCGCATTTAGATTTGGGGTTTTACATCCAAGGTTTTGATTCACTTCAAATTCTATCTCTTCCAACAATGCTGCTGATTTGTGACAATACTGAATGCTTTGTTTCAAGCAGTCACTAGCCGACAATCAGTTTCATGGGGGACTGTGATTGATTTGAATAGTTTGCTGACTGTGACTGACTCAGCAATTAGTGGCCCATTAAGTACATTCAATGCATTTTATTAGACTTAATAAGTGACATATTGACACAAAAGTGTATAATCAACAAACTTTTTCGAAGACATAATCACTATTAATGTGTGAAACAAACTCGAGCGATGCGTTTCCTCAAACTAAATCAATAATCAACACATGAGAGGGCGTAACGTCCCATTGTTTTCTGCTCTCTGGCAGTTGACCCATTTTCTGTGTAGGATGTGATGTCATCATCCCGTGACCTCGTTTGTGAACGGCCTGAGGACAGGCGCTGCGTCAGAGGTCTGGACAGGCTATCGCTGAACTGCTTTGACACCAAGGTCTGACGGGATATTTTTAAACCCAACTCAGACTGAGGAGTAGACGCTGCAGGCGGCCTGACCTCAGACTCTCCTGACCTCAGCCGTCACCCCTGCGACCCCCGAACCAACAGCTCGGGGTCTGGAGGGTCTTCACCTCTGGCTTTCCTCTCATGAGGTGCTGGTGTTTCTTTCTGACCTGAGGGGCAGAGCTAGCGACTAAATAACAGCCCATTCACTACAACACTAACCCATTAGCAGCCTGTCGTGTTTTCTCCTCTACTTGCTAGATATGATGGAGTTATTTTGGTTGGAGAAGGCAAATGTTTTACACTAATCGCAGGATTTCACCTGTACATCTGGACAACACACCTGTTCTGTCAAAACACCGAACCTGTCTCTATATAACAGATGAAACTAAAGTCAACGAGAAACATGGTTCAAGGCCTAATTTATGAAGCAAAAAATAAACAAAAAACACTTGATTTCACTAATCGAAAAATAATAATAAGACTTGAGAGTTTGCAGGCGAGAGAGATTTGTGAACAAATTTTGAAAGTGTCTAATAACTTCAATTTCTATATATTTCTGCTGAAGTGTACGAGTAAATATGACATTATCTATAGTGGGTTATATGAAGATTGTTTTAGGTTCACTTAAATTAGAAGCTTTTTGGGTTTTTTTAATGGTCAATGGTTAAAACATTTTTATGGGAGGGGGGACAATTTTATAAAGAAATCAGTATTGGTATTATAATGGTTTTATGTGAAGATTGTATTGTTTAATGGTTTTATGAAATCATGAGCTTTGTAATGTTGAATGGCTATTTAATGATTAAATGCTGGCCTTCAGTCACAAAAAAGATGCTATTATACACATATTAAAAAATGTACTTTATTTATGTTGTTTGTACATTAATTTAATATTTGAATGCAAAATTATTGCAATATAAAAGTATTAGTGCTGTCAAATGATTAATCATGATTAATCATATCCAAAATAAAAGTCTGTATTTACATAATATATGTGTTTATGCTATTTATTTATTATTTTTATATTAAAACACACACGTACAGTATATATTTGGAAAGTATTTATATTTGATATTATATCTAAATATATTTAATATATAAAAATAACTTATTTTCATTAAATATATACATGCATGTGTTTGTATTTATATATACTTAGTTAATATACACAGTACATACAAATATATTATATAAAGTGAAACTTTTATTTTGATGTGATTAATCATGATTAATCCTTTGACAGCACTAAAAATATTTAAAAACCTAAATTGGTTTCTGTTAGTTTAAATTAATCACAATTAATTTCAGAAAACATAAGAGATTAATTTGTTGTTTTTTTTCTTTCTTTTTGATTGACAGCACTAATACACACACACACACACACACACACACACACACACACATACAGGCATTTGTGGTTTACGAGGACGCAAATGTGTATAATGACATGGGTACTACAACATAAGTAGTACTACAATGGTTTATGAGGACACTTCCTGTGTCCTCGTAGAACAAAAGGCTTAAAAAACATACTAAACGGTGTTTTATGAAATGCAAAAAGTGCACAGTTTCCTGTAAGGAGTAGGCTTAGGTGTAGGGTCAGTGTAGGGCTATACCACGTACAGTTTGTACAGTATAGAAACCATTACGCCACTGGAGAGTCCCCATAAACCACAAATGCAAGAGTGTGTGTGTTTACACAAACTAAAATATATATTAAACTTAAAATATATTAAAAATGTATTTTATAAAGCATATGTTTTCTGCTTTTACTCTCTCCCTTAATATCCATATTGCGTAAGGTTGCTTGTGCTCCCTGGGATAATTTAGAACATAGTTGTCTCTGAACACAGACACTTTGCTGGGTTATTTATAAACATACTATTCACACTACATTCTATCAAACAGTTGGACATATGGCTAGGACTTAGTTTAACCAAATCGAAGATGAACTATAACCAGACTGACCTATTTAAACATAAATGATACATCGACTAGTTTTTGGAAGGAGAATGAGAAAAAGAGCAGGTGAGACAGATGGAGTAAAGAAAGGACAGAAAGCAGGCGAATATGAATGGGAACATATATCAATCAGTGGGGAGTTTAAGCATGTTTACATCTTGTGCATTAGCCGGAGCTTTTCCAAACCTTGACAAGAAGGACTCCATTACAGTCCAGCCAAATTACACCTGAGGGATCTCTATCCCCATCAACGGCTGTTAAACGCGCTTGAGCTGAGAACACTTGGGCGGAAATGTTAAAAACAAACTGATGAGTTTTTCCTTCACGACGCCCGAAAACAGGACAAAATAACAGCGCAAAGACGCGTGTTAATTTACAGGCCCGCAGCTCAAGGCAGAGCAGCAGATGGGGAGCGCGCGAGAGCTCATTTGTGTCTCCTTACACCATTACGAGGTTTTTTTAGCGAAGGAACGCTGGTGTGATTTCACAAGCCAATCACTGTTCTTGCAGAGCCAAGTCAGGATCGTCCAATTTAATCTGCATCCACAAAACATGACATATCCCTCGCTGGCTTTCTAACTCCTTTTGTGTTAATGTGACACTTTCTCACTCCATTTGTCCCCCGCTATCTCTCGCCGGTCTTAACTCAAACTGATTTTGTAGTACTATCAACGAGATGAAGGACAGTTTCTGGAACAACAAAACTGTAACAAACGGTGACACGCGGCCAACACTGTACCATAGCAGCGTGTAGAAATCACAACAAAAGCCATTCTGGTGGCTTTCCAAACATCCTGGCCAATTTTATTCTCATATAAAGCACAACAGAAGAGCTTACCAATTACTAGTCACCTAATTTACATTTAAAATGCAGCAACCAGTTGCACGAACAGTGCCAGGAGTTATCAAACTTCCCCAAATTACATAAAGAATAACTTGTTTCATTTGCATTTTAGGTGACAATTTGCATTGCGCCTCAAAACAAATACACTGAATTTTTCATATGACAACTGGTAATTTATTCATGAAATATTTTGGCCAGTTGATATCCAAAATGAGCGAGGATGCGTCAGTTTTTAGTGGGAATGAACCCAGTGGAGTCACTTTTCTGAACTGAGTATTTAAATTGTGTCTTTACCATAACGGCTCAAATATGTTTACTTCCATTTGCATTTCCATCATATAAAGTACAACGCAGAGTATTTTATGATTTGTAATATCACGTTTCTTTAAGTTAGATGCACATTCAACAGATTTTTATGATCTGAATGCAATTTCATTTAAAAAAAAAAACCCAACACTTAAACACTGCATAAGCTATTAAGACTAGTTTTGTATGAAAGCATATTTAACATTTTAAGTATATTTACTTCTTTTAAACATGGAAAAAGGCAAAAATTTGTAGAAAGACTTCAAAATCCCAAATCTTCAAAATACAATCACATGCCATGTTGTGCCTCTAAAATCAATGTATATTTATTTATAAGATTTTATTTATTAAATTTAATTTGTAAATTTTTAAGCGGAGAAAAACCCCAATGTAATTGTTTTTTGTAAAGTACAATTGCAAGTTATTTGTGACAATATTAGATATTCTGAATTTAATTCATTCAGGATGATTCACATTAGTGCATTATAGTAATAATAATTTCCATACATTTTCATGAAAACAATACCATTAAAATTATATAGCAAAACTTTTATAGTCTTAAATCAGGCTTATGTACTTTCCATAAATGATTATTTGAGTAACTTTTACAAGAAAATACTATTTCAGCCTTTTTACCTTAACTTTTCAGAAATTGCTTGATCGTTGAACCTTTGGTGATCTTTTTTGAAGTACGTATTTTGAAGTAAAATGCATTTCTTCATGAGACCGGCCTAATTAGAAGCATTAGGTAACCTATACTAGAAATAACCAAATACAATTCTTTGAAATTTCAAACAATCGACTGATGAACTCATCATTATGGGTGAAGCACATAGCAAATTTTGACCAGTATTCTTAAGGCAGGCAGTTCGACCTAGATGAAAAAGTTATCTTTGGAAAATGTCGAAGAAAAAGTCCAGCTAATGATATGCAAGGGCAGATGTGATAGATTAAGCAGCTAACGCTCCAAGTCCAACCAATATTTAGCATGTGGTGCTGCTAATTTATGCAGATATGCTGTTTATACAAGGTAAAACTCAAGGGCAAGCCAAACGCACCCTGGTGTCTTATTAAAACGGGAGACAACATCTTCAGCATTTTAATTAGGAGGGTATATGTCAAATCCAACATAAACAAACCAGCTCTAGGCCATTCAGTTTAACATATGATATTGATGCTTGATTAATAGCTGAATTAAAAATACAAACCCTCCTACAGAAAGTATAGCAATTTAAAACTGCAACTATTCTTTCATTATTTTTGACCTCAGTCAGTCTATATTGAGTCTGTTAGATACTAAGTGTGTGTATAAAGTGATGATTAACCAGTCAGAATCAAGCATTCCTGAGAAAATGTTTTGTTTAGTTTTTTTTAAGCACCTGCCGCATTCGCAATGTCACAGCAGCTAAAAAACCTCCCAACAATCCAAGCAAAAAAACTGTCATGAATAATTTGCCAAGGCCGTTTGTGTTGTGAAGAAGCTCCAGAGGTGTGAATTGGTCTAAGCTCTGCTACAGTGCAGCTTATAGGCCGACATCAATAGATATTGATCTGCCACCACCACAGAGAGAGAATGATAGATGAGTAGAGATACAGTGAGAGAAAGAGAAAAAAGTAAGAGGAGATTGAGAATGGGGAAAGGAAAGGAGTAGAGAATTCTGGTCTGATATTCTTTAGACATTCATACATATCACTCACTCACTAAAACACGCACATAAACACTGTCTACTTAAAAGATGACTTTTTTCCTCCTTATGTGCGTTATTACTACTATTAGCCAATTATATAATAGCCCTTTTTCACAATTCGACCAAACAGCCAAGCTCACCCCTGCACTATTTTCTGCTGAATATCCAGAAAAATGCCACATTATGGAAGTTAAAGCTTTAAGTTGTTCAGCATGAGAAACAATCATACACAGCGCATATGAATAAAACACAGCAGAACTCATCATACTCTATCTTCTGTTGTAGTATCCAGTTTAATTTACCTGCAGACTCAACAAAACAATGCTCAGCTCTCACCAGAGACCCCAAAGCCAGCTGGGCTGTGTACATATGTGTACACATCATATGTATTTTACAAAAGCTGTGGTTGATTGTTTTATGATAGGCTGGTACCAAGAATCACCAAGGCTGCATTTACATAAACACACTTTTTGTAATATTATTACAGTTTAAAATAACTGATTTCTTTGTAAATATATTGTAAAATATAACATATTTCTGTGATGCAATGCTGAATTATCACATGATGGTCCTAAAATCATTTGAACTTACTAACCCCAAATTATGCACATTTAAAATATAAACATTATCACAGTAGCCGTCATAACTTGTTTCCATGACAAATGAATCTAAACAAACTTTAAATAATTAAGACATTACTACCAGGTTAAATTAAAAGAAAATGCATATATAGTGTATTTGTGCCCCACTTCACTGCAATTTGTACATATTTTATGAGGTGGCTAATTCGTACAAATTCATACGACCTCACTTTTTGCTAAATCGTACGAGTTGCCAATTCGTATGTATTTGTACGAATGACCTACAATACATCTAACCCAGCCCCTAAACCTACCTGCCACTGGGTTTAGACAAATCATACAAAAACATACGAGTGTGTTCGTACACACAGTCACAAATCTGCCACCCAGTAAAATACCTACGAATTGGTCATGAGACTGTGTTGTGTATTTATTTAACGAAATGCTCTTTTCTAGACTTCACTTCCTTAGTGAACAAACCAGCTGTGGATACAGCTGTGAAAGTTGTGCGACATATTGATTAAAAGCTGTCCTGTCATGGGTGAAACACGTAGTTGAGTGATTACACAAGACACGAGACGTTCATACATGTTTATTTTGTACTATAACTAGTAGTAAAGAGGAATGTTGTTCATGGAAGCTCAGTATTGCCATTTGAACTGAGTGTATCAGGGTCAAAATGGCATTTATT
>JAUMHP010000052.1:5573303-5584323 GCA_032361065.1 Enteromius trimaculatus | reverse complement strand
TATATATATATAATTTTTTTTTTTTTAAAGATATTTACATATTTATATATTTTATTAAGCTAGGAAGCATTCATTTGAGTGACAGTAAAATATTATAATATTAAAAAAGACTATTTTAAACAAAGTGTTGCTGTTTTAATCTATAAATAAAACCCTGAAAGAAAATGCAAAAACAATGTTTAATATTATGTTATAAAGCTATTGCAAAAACCAAACTGCAGTTTGATTGAGATGAAAATAAATTAACTCTTCAAATAATTATAAATGCAGTCTAAAAAGTTACACTTTTCAGAACTCTTGGTAGTTCCAGAAACTATGATTAACTTGCAACTACATGTCAACTAATTCTGCACAAAATAAAGGGTTAACGTTCAAAAGTATTCTCCATTATAGTGAATCAGTTCATTCAGATGATTCATGGACAGTTTAAACAATGATCCACTGAGTCATTTGAGTCATGTGATTTATTGTAGGTTTTTTCCATAGCAAACTGCCCCCTATGTAGCCATTTCAGCATAAATACTTCCTATTAGATTAGATGATTAAATTCTGAGAGGCTTAAAGTTTCAAAGTAGAAACATTAACACTGCTTTGCTTCTGTTTAAATATAACCATGGTCACAAACTCAGACAGAATGAGACGTGATGCTTGATCGGAGCAGCCTTTGTATAAATGCTTGTGAGTGCTGTCACGATCTGAAAACAAGACCAGTAAACAGGTAGCTGATACTGTTATAACTTTTCACCATTAAACAGCCGACATGTCAGGCCCTAATGAAACCTTCATCAAAACCAGATGTGAAAAATGATTTGATAAAAACACACACACACACACAATTATCTGATTCCGACTTCTGTCTGGATTTCTAAATATACAGCCAACGCTCATATCTGAGACCAGGGGAAGTCTAATGATAGAGCCTCAAGTGTAGAAGTGTGGGACGAAATGGGGAGGAAAGAACAGAGAGCGAAAGAAAGAAGGAAGAAATGAAGCACAGACTGGACTGACAGACAGACAGATGATAGAAGGATGGATGAAAAGAAAGAAATGACAGACCGAATGGCCAAAAGAATGACTGAATATATGAAGGAAGGAAGGAAAAAGGAAGGAAATTAGGATGGACGGAAGAGGGATTAAGGAAGAAAAGAAACAATATAAAAGGGAAGGAAAATAAAGGATGAATGGATGGATGAACAGATGGAAACAAGGAAGGGATGAAAGATAGACTAGACTAAAGAAGAGAAGGAAAAGAATGAAACTGAAGGAAGGACAGACAGAAAGAAGGAAGGAGGAGAAAAATGTAAGATAGACAGAGGTTGGAAAGGGAGGTTGGATGAATGATGAAAGAATAGACTAAATAAAATAAAAAGTTAATGAATGGAGGATGAAAAAAGAAAGGAAGAAAGAATTCAGATGACTGTCACAGGATGTTAGTTTCTCTGTATTGGACTTCAGGTGGAAGAAAACAGCTTGAACCAGCATTAGAGCATTCTTTGTGAAAGACAGAGAGAAGAGAAACAATGAAGGAGTGAAGAACTGAAAAGCAGTAACAGTTCCTGGAGCTGGCTCTGAGGGAGCAGGGTCCACACTACCCCCTGCAAGCTGGCTCAGCTCCTAGAAAGCCATTCTGGCTCGAGCAAACACTTCCAGCTGCACTCTCTCCTATTAAAACCTCCAGCTATTACAGGAAACCCAGAGAGATCACGCCACCCCGCCATCTTTCTGAGCCTTGATCCTGTCTTACTTCTCCACGGAGGCCGAACAAAAGAGCTAAATTTAGCTTCCCTCAGACTCTCACAACAAAGCGGCCATTACTGACAAATTGAGAGCTCAAACGACGTAAATTACTATAATTTTGCAAGTGTGAAGTTATTTCCTTCATTATTTGAGTGCACATCCAAAACGTATGGCAAGAGCGAATTCATTCACAAGTGTTCTTCACAGTTGTTGACGCTGCGCTCTGCAAAATGTTGACTTGTGTGTGTTCTTTCAGACACTGCCGTCTGGTTTTGACTGACGATGCAGCACTTAGAGAGTTGCTAATAAGCCAATTAAACGCTATCAAAGAGTTGGTTGCTGATGTCTTCAGCCAGCGACAGAAGGATAACCTGCAATTAGTCTAGCGGTGCCCAGTCAGCCAGACAAAGAGAACTCAGAAGAGCACCAGGCAACTATGTCCGGTCACGCGGACATGAACCGCTGGAGGTCGAGAAGCCATTACAGACTAACTGAGCATTTCATTGAGCACATAACCTCAGAACTAACAATAACACCATAAGGAAATATTCTACAATCCTTTAAATTACCCAGCACTTTTACGAGGCAAATAATATTAGACTACGTAAATAGCTTGCAAAGGCACAATAACGTCATTAGAAATGTGGCAGAAATAATAATACTTCCAATCATCAAAGAATCCTAGCAAAAAAAAAAAAAAAAGGTTAATTGTTATGATTATCACAGGAATAACTAAAATACATATTGAGATGTATATTATATATAATATAACAATATTTTAATATCTTGCATTTTTTGAAACCAGATAAACATGTTAATATTTTCAAAATATACACTGTATGTGTACGTAGTATAATAATTAATATCTATATATATTTTTTTTATTATTATGTACTGTATATAGAAACATATATATATACACACAAAATCATTACACTAATGAGAATTTGTGTTTGATTGTCATTAAATTAATGTCACTATTTTGAAAAAAGAAAAAAGAAAAAGAAACTTTTCATTTTAATTCTGAAGTGAAATATGATGCTAGATATGTTCCTGACAGGTTTCATGAGATTCGACCATTCAATCATTGTCATCCCATTAATTAAACGTTTCATATGAGATGAGAGATTGTTGGGTCATTGTGTCTGCAGAACAGTCTCTAGATGCAGAGGAAGCTGAATTTCAGGACTGTTTTCAGACGTCTGGTGACCGTGAGCCCTACAGGGTTGGGAGGGTCAGATCATCTACTCAGAGAGTTTGTTTCTATAACGCCATCTACTGGAACGAGCAGAGAACAGGAGGAACCTTGAGAACAAAGAAACACCTCCAGTCCACACGCTCAAGGACAGTGGCACTCAAAAGATTGTGTACTAGGACACAGATCTTACTTTGGAAGATACTAATGGACCAAATACTTATTTACATTGAGGTTTTTTTTTTTCTTCTTCGATTTTCCTAATCAGAACAGACATGCAACCCAGCACACATTATGCTCTTACACTCTTGTAAATGAGGTGGTTTTTGCAGTGATGCCACAGAAGAACCATTATTGACCACACACACACACACAAATAAATGGTAAACGGTTCCAAAACAAACATTTTTTTGTGCAAAGAAAAAATTCAAAGAACCCTTTTTTCCACTTTAAAGAACTTTTTGAGTTGAAAAGGTTCCATGGCTGTTTAAACCTTTTTCATGGAACCATCAATGCCAATAAAGAATCTTTATTTTTAAGAGTGTCGTTAGTTTTTACAGCGGTTTTGTGGACAGTGTTCTCCTGGATATGCAATACCATGATTCATCATTGTTGGGTGAAGAACACAATGTTTTCTCCATGGCATGAGGACAAACTGCCAGAAAAGAGGCGTTTTGAGCTGAGAAGAGAAAAACAAGAGTGACGGTGGCCCGAATACACACATTCCATCCGTTAAATTCACAGGCAGCTGCAAAGCTGGAAAAACGTCCAAGTTTTTTTTCCCCCACCAAAAACCAATTTTCAAATACAGATCCGTTGATGGTAACAACACAACCTGGCGAAACATCGCCAAGCTCAAAATCTAGGTCATGCTGGATGGAAGGAGGGGAAAAACGGAGTGTGTGGGTGAGGACATGAAAAACAAAGAAGTGAAAAACGGTCAATAAATTGGAGGACAGCACGGAGGGAATGTTTAGGTGAGCTGCGTGAGTCCATGAGGGTTTACGAGGGAATGAGAGGAAAAGTGTGTCATGCTTGATTGGACACCAGAGTGATGAGTCAGTGAATCTTTCTCTCTCTCTCACACACACACACACTGCTCAGTCGGGATGTGCAAAGCTACTGTTTTTCTAAACAATTAATCAACTTAGTCTGGTATTATATATTTGTATTTCTTAAAAAGGAACGCACATGTGTTTCGGGTCAACAGATGTAAGTAAACCACTGTATGATCAACAAACATGTAGGCATCAAAACAACAAAAACATTGAAACTATCACAAACAAAAAAAGACAATTGGTGTTTTAAAGGAGAAACTGACTGGCATTGCCTTCCAATGACTAATACTGATGCAGATTATAAATAAATAAATAAATAAACAAAAATCTATTTAATATTACCATTTTTTATTGCATGCTTGATAGTATTATAATTATAAAAAATCTAAATTATAATAATAATTGCAGTAATGACAGTAACATTAACATACAAAACATATAATATAATAAAATATATTTAACATAAAAATATAAAATAAAATATTTGTATTGTAACATAACAATAACATGTATACTATTTTATTACATATTGAACACAATATAAAAAATATTCAAATGCAGTTTTATTTGTATTTCCCTTTTCATATTACATATTTTTAAAGTTTATCATATCAATTATAATTATTAGTTTTTATATTATTTCTTTTTAATATTTTTTGAATGACAATACATTTTTATATTGATTTATTTTATTTTATTTATTATAGATATTAAACCTAAGAATACTACTAAATGCTATATGATTATTATGATTAGAAAGATAAACATAAATATTTGTATTAATATATTAGGTTTTTTTTTTCTTTGTTTTTTGACTGGAACAATCTCCCTTGTTCCCTAAGATCAATTATATCCTTCTGCCTTTTCAGGACTAATTTACTATCTCAGTTGAAAATAACCTGCTTATGTTTTTAATTTTGGGTTGAAAATTGCCCTTGGTTTTGGCTATCAACTTTTGTCCATTATTTTTTCATAAACTACATATATATATATATATATATATATATATATATACCCATTTATTATAATGATCTATTATCTATTTACTACAATTGATATTTATTTATTTATTTATTTATTTATTTATTTATTTATTTATTTATTATTATTTTAAATTTAGTATTTATTAATAATCAAATGTCAAATTCTTTTCTTAGGGTGTCTATGTTTGGCTTCTCATGCTTGTATAAAAATGTATGCTTTTGTTTATTTATCATAGTTACAGACTGTCAGTAGGTGAATGGGGGCGAGCTGGTTGTCCGTTTTATTTTTTCGTATATTAACTGTGTGATATATTTTGCATTGATTTATGTATGTGTTATTGGGTCTCCCTCGAAAATTAGATGATTTTTTTTTTTTTTATTATTGTTTATTGTTAAAGTCTTTTTGTTTGTGCAAAGTAGTTTTGTGATCTAATTTGTCAAATGCAGTATATTTTAGCTTTTTTTTTTTCATTAGAATTGACATTTTTTAATTTAAAAAGTATAATTATTATCCAAAAACACAAAGACGCTTCTCTAAACTTGCATCTCTTAGCTCAACCCCTGTAAAGCTGGCAAAACATAAAAAATCCAGATAAATTAGTCAAGCTCTGTAATTGACTAGTTTTTTTTGTTGGCCCCATCCCCAGCAGCATGCTTCACAATCAACAAAGCAAACGTCTTACATCTGCCCAGTCACTGAAACACCCGATGACACGCCACATCTGCGGTCACCCTGATTGCAGTTTGTATATAACCCAGGGAGCCTGTCGAGGGGGAAATCAAGCCGCAATCCCACGTACTGAGAGCTCTGCCGCCCAGACACCAGTAAACATGCACACACACATGTGCTGTAGCGTAAAACAAACGTTTTCTCAAAGCTCGCCACCATGAATCAGCATTATTCATCTCATCGGCTGTGTAGCAGGCTGACGTGACTTTAAACCAGAGAGTGAAAGCCTAAAACCCAGGCAGTGCTACTCGCTGCACACACATCAAACAGACAATCATTCCCGTACCGCAAGCCTGTAATAAACATCTGCTTACTCTTCTGATCTCACATGTGTATCGCTTCTTCAGCTGAAAGAGTCATCTCTGCGGTGGGTGAATTTCAAAGTGCAGTGGACCATGGTCGTGCTTTTTTTTTGGGTTGTGGTGGCCAGATCTTGGGGTAATATAGTTACGGATTAAACTCTGTCAGCGCTTTTCTCTTACTTTGACCATTATGTTCACTTTTAATCTTAACACTTTCCTTTTTCCCATATGTTGAGGAGTTCTTCAACAGAACTGTAGTGGAGAAATGTAGCATTATATCAAGTCCTCCTCTGCAGTGAATGGGTGCCGTCATTCACACCACTCCAGTCCATCAGTTAATGTCTTGTGAAGAGAAAAGCTGCATGTTTGTAAGAAACAAGAACTTCATTAGGGTATTGCAAATTAAAACTGATGCTTTCTGGTAAAACATGATCCGCAGTATTGTTGCTGAATCAAGAGCGAAATATGCCCAAATCAAGCACTGTTTACAAGCAAAAACAGTCCTAAACATTTTCAAACATATAAATCTGGTTGTTTTTGATGAGAGACAACAGAGGATGGACTTTTTCATTGGAGGAAGCATTATTACGGATTATAGACTTATATTTTGGCCAGAAGTATGGTTTTAAAGGTTTAAGTACATTATAATAATGGATTTGTTTTCAAGACCACACTATTTTTTGCTTCACAAGACTTTAACTGAAGGACTGGACTGGAGTGGTGTGGTGTGGATTATTGTGATGATATTATCAGCTGATTGGACTCTCATTCTGACGGCACCCATTCACTGCAAGGGGATCCTTTGGTGATGAAGTGATGTAATGTTGTATTTACTTTCTCTATGAATATACATGTTAAGAAAGTAAGCTATTTATATTACCATAAGTATTCTTTTTCTTTTTTTGGCAATATGCATTTTGTGAAGATATCTTACAAACAAAGCACTTAAACCAAAGTACCAATCTTTGTTGTGGAATTAATGAACAAATAAACAAATAAAAGCATCTGCTATTAAAAAAAAAAAAACAGCAAAATTAAAGATATCTAGAAACCAGTACATCACAAAGAAGCATCACTCTCTGAAAAAAAAAAAAAAAAACTTAGGTCAAGAAAAATATGTGATCGGTGTATCTATAGCACATGCATAGTTTTAAACATGGCTTATCCAAACAGAGATTAGAGATTTAGAGACTAAATATACATTTTAAAATATTTGTACAATATTTAAAAAACACATTGAGTGTTTATTACTAATTATTTTACTACTTAATTCTATATGGGAAAAAAAAAGAAAAAAATATATATATACATATATACAGTATATAGAGTATATATATATATATATAGAGAGAGAGAGAGTATATATGTATATATATATATACATAATAAAATAAAATAATTATTAAAATTAATAAAAAAAATAGTAATATTATTTTTTTAAATAATAAATTCATTATAATAATTAATTAAATGAGGCCTAAAATATTTTTAAATAGAGTTCAGTATGTGAACCTACATATCAGCTACTCAAAAAATAATACATAAATAAAATCAAATAAAAATTATTTTATTAACTGGAATCCAGGTAATATTAAACCCCAAAAACAAAGATAAGTAATTGGAGAAAAGATATTTTCCCAAACCAAAAAAAAATAAATCTAAGGCCAAACATGTTGTGCCAAATCAAACTCTTCACACAAAGGAATGGCATGAAATGATGAATGATAAAACAACCACAGGCATCTGTAAAATCCCATTCAAATATCAAATATCACAAAGAGCTTCACAAGAAAGCAAAAAAAAATGTGGGAGTCAGCGAGAGTGAGATCGCTCCATAATTAATGACTTCATCTCCATTACAGAAATTCAATTCTTCTCTTTAGGTTACTACTCTTGATCATTAATAACAGTGAAGTCTTTTAAGGCAGGTTTGTGTGCTGGGGGGGGGGGGGGGCACTTTCACATATTTTATGAGGATTTAATAATTGGATTTCCTGTTTGAGAAGGAACAAAGACAGGCAGGCGGCTTTGAAGTGGGAAACGATGGTTCGCTAGACAGGCTCTGCTGCAAGTGTGTGCCGTTATGAATTAGAGCAGGGGAAAGGCCACAGGAATGAATGATGTCATTTGATAGAAATGCCAATCATTGTGCCGAAGTTCCTGATGAGAAAGGCGACCGGATGATCCTATAGAAGAGACTCGAACACTCTCTGTCTGCAGTCTGAATTCTCGAAGACACAGGTAACACAATAGAAGTTCAAATTACTGTAACACATATGGTACCATGTAAGAAAAGACTAATTTGCTGAAATGAAATAAATGTCATTTATCATGTAAAACTAATACTGCATTAAAGTTCCAGTAAGTGAAATAGAGAGAGAATAATAAGTTTAATTCATGTAGAGTCTTTCCCAAGCTCAAGGATGTGTCATAATGATAAAAGCACATGAACCTGCCAGACAGAATATTAAATTAGAATTTAAAATGACAGAAAATCTCAATAAATCAGCAAGGTCAATATAATAGCTGATATTTGGTGTTGGCTATTTATCAGTATCAGCCGTTTTTCCGTTTGGCTAACTAGAGTTTTATTTTGACAGCTATGAAAACCCAGCATCTGATGTGACATTTCTGTTAATTCGTTACTTTTAGTTTATTATATAGTATTATTATTAGTGGTTGGTCAATATATCACCAAGACCAATACATGTCTGATATCTGTCTTTTAATTACCAGCATCGGCCATATTTAATAGATCTACAAAAAATAAGGTAATGTAGGTATACATGAATACCTATAATTAAAATACGTTTTAGTATATGTAATGAATTAACTTTAAGTTTTAAGTTTTGGAACAAAATTACCCCGAAAGGTATCAAAATGGAACCAAACAACATGAAGCATGATTACAAGATGGACACCATCAAGCTGTTCAAAAATAAAATAAAATACCGTTATTAAAATTATTCATATAAACTTAGTAAAAAATATAAATGCAAGTTAATTATTATTAGATTTGTTTTTGAAGAATGTTGTCAGTACAGTTAACATTAGCCATTGACTCCCATTTGTTTGTTTTTTTCCACCATACTATGAACACGGTTGGTTCACTGTTTGGTTTGGTTATATATATATGTGTGTGTATTTTTTTTTTTTTTTTTTTGACGAACTGTCCCTTAAAAGCTGAACACCTAGACAATCCAATGTTTTTTTTTTTTATCTCACACATCGTTCTGTGTGACTCACGAAAATCCTCTGCCCATGACTGTGCAATTTCTACAAGACGAAGTTCAGTAAATTCCTCTTCCTGTCATTACAGTCCTGTGGGAATTCAGTTCAAACTCACAAATTTAAGGAAGCCAGTTCTCCACGACCCCGGTGAAGAAAGAGGCACAGTGAAATCCATCTCACTTAAATTCCTCATTTCCTGTTTCTGTGGAGTTTCAGCCGATGGAAGGAAGCTCCAGTAAGCCGCACAACACAGAAAGAGATTGTTTGTCCCTGCCTTACTCCTTTTTTCTCCATATTCCTGCTCTACTTTTCATCCGTTCTTCTCCCTGGCTCGGTTTCAGGACGGTATGACATCGTAAAGCCGTGTGAGTTGCCCTTTTTTTGACAGTGTGTCTGGTTCGAGTTTTGTCTTTAGGGGGGTCCAGTCAGCCGAGCGGTCAAACGCCGCTTTTAACCTGTCATGTGGTTTCAAGACAAATCTTTCCTCCACATCTGAAGGCTTTCTCGAAAGCATTTGAACTCCTCCACACCTCGCTGCAAAAACAAGCCCAATCAAGCAGGAATACAGGCTAATCTTCAATCAACATCCCTCAAAGTTACAGTCGCTGAGTGCGTTGTTTACACGACAAAACAACCAAATGAAGGCGAACACATGTCACAGTGAGCTGACGATCTCTGACCTGCATCTTCTTTATGAAAGCATGCATTACCATTGATTCGAGTGACGTGCGAGCGCTCGCTAAGACGATTCAAATCTGGTTAGGGCTGTTTGGGGGCCTGATGCTCAAAGTGAATTACGAAATAGCGCTCAGTAATGTCCACTCAAAGGCGCAGTGTCTTATCGACAAGTGCCTGTGCTCCACTCATGAGCTAGCATTAGACCAACATGTTGATACATTAATGCGCCCCTCCTTCATAATTTATTCAACTCTCATAAAATAAACAAGGGCAGTGCAGTCGGTCAATATACTACCCACGCCTTTGTTGTGCAACATTTCACATGGTATTGAATAAGAGGTTATAAATCAAGACGGAAAATGTAAGCTAGACATTTAATACATTAATTATATGCTTTCATGTCAATAAAAGCTGATACTCCAAAAGTGTATAATTTGTGAATTGCAATAAAGCTTAATATGAGTGTCACTGCTTTACAAGCACAATTCGTTCTGGCAAATATGCTTGTAAAAATGAATCCTGAATTTCAAGAAATAAAATATAGGCTGTTCATTTCCCAGAAAGCAAAAAGATATAACCAAAACTAGACCAAAATACGCCAACGAAAAGTCTCTGATTGTCTATACAAATATACATATATTAACAATTATTATTTCATGATATTTTATACACATTTTAGAATTAAATATATTTCATGTCCTTATTCATCTTTTTTATTTATTTATTTTTTTAAATAAGATTTTTTTAAATTTCGTTTTAACTACTTTTTTACTACGTTTTAATCTCCCGGACTCTAAACTGAACGTCAGAATGGGAAAGAAAGGGTGATTTAAGCAATTTTGAGCGTGGCATGGTTGTTGGTGTCAGACGGACCAGTCTGAGTATTTCACAATCTGCTCAGTTACTGGAAATTTTTACGCACAACCATTTCTAAGGTTTACAAAGAATAGAGTGAAAAGGGAAAAACATCCAGTATTGTTGATGCTAGAGGTCAGAGGAGAATGGGTCGACTGATTCAAGCTGAGCAACTTGACTGAAATAACCACTCGTTACAACCGAGGTATGCAGCAAAGCATTTGTGAAGCCACAACACGCACAACCTTGAG
>JAUMHP010000052.1:5505285-5520048 GCA_032361065.1 Enteromius trimaculatus | reverse complement strand
TAACCACTTGCCAACTAAATTAGTTGGCGTTTTCTCAATACTGAGCGATTCAGGGCTCTCAGGCATAAGACCCCAGTAACGGGGGTTACAATAGGTAACCTAGACGTTTTAATAACTGAAAGAAAATTTAATTTAGCCAAAATAACAAAACAAACATTTGCTGATCTTTAGCTACACAACTTTCACTGGAACCTCCAGTTCCATTTGAGCTTGGTTGTAACAAAACGAAATCTAGGGATGAAGCCAGTACTGAATCCATGGAATCAGTGTCTGCTGGATAAACTCACAGGAAGATATTGGACAGGTTAAGTTTACAATAAATCAGAGGAGAGGTAATGTTTATCTGCATGACATCTCATGGTCTCATAATCAAATGACCTAGAAATACTCAGTAGTGAGTGAAAGGTAGGGCTGAAAGATACAGTTAAAATATTCCACATTGCAGATGTTTATCAGCCTTTTGATAAAATTAAGAGAAAATAAGTGTTTATGCGTTCATTATCTTTCCCCCCCAATAAGAGGAAAAAACATTTGATAAATTAACAAAACAGCTCCAGCTGAAAAGTCAGCTTTGCATCATATGAATCAACTACATTTTAAAATGCATGAAAATATAAAACAATTATTGCAAATTGTAAAAACATTTCACAATATAACAGTTTTATATATTAATCAAATAAATGCAGCATTGATGAGAATAAGAGATGTCTTTCAAGGCATAAAACTTAATGGGCTTTTCCTAAATGCCCTAATACTTGCAAAGTGACGTGTTTTTATGAATCTTAAGCCAAATTTAAATGTGAATTACTACTGTATATTACAATTTTGCTTAATTTCATGTTGTCAAATCAGTATAATAATTTTGTAAATATTCACCCATGAATATCGCCCAGTCCTAGAGAAAGGCAGCAATGAAGTGTTAGTGTGACTATATAATGTACAAAATAACTTAAAAAATAAAAAATAATAAAAACGTACGTTGGATCTTCCAAGGCTACTTTGGTTTCTTCCAGCTCTTGAGCCTGTTTCAACCAGGGCAGCTTGGCTTCAACAGGTTGGTTCTCTGAGAAAGCAACAAACAAACAAACAAACACAAAATTGGACAGTATTATTGTTAATCAAAAAAGTAATCTAATCATGCGTCGAGTAGAGCAATTAAACCCACCTTCCTCTCTATTGATATACAAGTGTGGATTATTATGCTGATAAATGCGGCTGCAAATCTTCCTGATTAAGCTAGTTAAAATGCCTGATGGAAACCAGCACACCAGCATCTAATACACAACAGAAACCGCTTTTTATAGGTATAGAAACTCTAGCTAGCCACAGGACAGAATTTATTCTCAGATATTAAAAAGTATTATAAAACATTTTTGAGGTTCATAATCATAAAAAGTGGTTTTTGGCTTCTTATCAGAGGCCATTAGTCGAGAGTGGTGTGGAAAAATCAATTCAAAGATCTGGGCTGATAACCAAAAGGTTGTAGGTTCAAGATCTGTAAGCAGTGATCCCCAACCCATCCCCCGTTGTAATCTTGAGCAAGACACACAACCTCAGCTTACTCCGAGGAGGACTGTCAAGGTATTAAGTGTTCTGTAAACTCTTTTGGATGAAAGTGTCAGATAAAAGATGGCAAAAAGATACCGTAAGCCAAGTCAGTGCGAGATCAGTGCCGAGGGACACTAACATTTCACCAGAAACCATTGCTGCTACGAACATCTGTAGTACCATCACTGGGTCATACGTCTTACTGAAGGTTACAAAGCCAGCTTGAGTCCGACTGCTTCCCCTCCAACCCCCAGCCCAAACACAGCTAATAAAGCTCAACATAAATCTCCATGTGACAACCAAATATTTATGCAAGCAACCATTTATTGATTTGGAAGAGGATTATCACAGCTGTCGGTGACTGTGGGACAGCAGTAAAGTCTCGCGGCAAAACATGCCGAGGGCTCAGGGTTTGGCTCTTCGGCCGGGGTTTCTGGGTTTCTCTGATGGCAGACGTCCTCAGATTTGGCGTGCGGGAAGGTCGAGATGAAATAGCAGGCAACAGAGCCTCTGTCATTTCAACCCACTGAGTTTTTACAAGCATGTCAGGCTCAAGTTAAGTGTGGAATTGATTGATTCGAAGAGAATTATTGGTGAAAAAAAGTGCACAGATGTTTCTGATTAGGGTTACTTGAATTTTGGCATCTTCGTGTGGCTGATATTACATTTAAAGGAATACACTACTGTTCAAAAGTCTGATGTTTGATGTTTGTTTTTGAAAAGTCTCTTATGCTCGGCAAGCCTACAATTATTAAATCAGAAATACAGTAAAAACAGTAATATTATTACAGTTTCAAATAACTGGTTTTATTTGAATATATTTTAAAATGTAATTTATTCCTGTGATGCAATTCTTGAATTTAAGCATCATTACTCCAGTCTTCAGTGTCACATGATCCTTCAGAAATCATCATCTCAATCTCATCTCAAGAAGCAATTTTTATTATTATTGATGGTGAAAATGGCTGAGCTGCTTAATATTTGACCAGAAACCACATCTTTACAGCCACTGTAGCTCCACTCAATGCATTCTTGCTTAATAAAAGCATTAATTTTTCATTTAAAAAGTCTTACTCCAAATGTTTGAAAGATAGTGTACTTCTTTTAAAAATATAAAAAACAAAAAAATACCTACTTTCGGTTTCATTTCAAACCAGTGCATTTGTTTAGAAACACAAATGAGAATTATAAGTGATCTTTGGGTTTGGAACAACATTATGGGGATGACATGGGGATGACAGAATTTTCATTTTTGGGTGAAGTATTCCTTCAATGAAAATTTGGAGGATTTAAGCAAAGCTTGTAAATGTAAAACACGTGTGAAGAGGAAAAGTGTTAGACGTCTAGATGACAAACACCTCCTGTTATGTGCCTGAACTCACAACTGTCTTGAATAAGGACGTTTGATTCATGAGCAGACGGGACTATGTTTGGCATGACTTGGCATGAAAGAAAACGCAATTTATTCATGTACTCAGACAAATCACTTGAACTAATTACACAAGACTTCATGACAAAAGTGTCTTGCCAAAAAGACATAACATATTTAAGTGAGAAAAGACACGGTCACACGGAGAGACCCAGATGAAAAAATTGGTATTGAACCGAGGTCGCTATTCTCAGTCATGCTTCAACTTAGACGTTTCTCATAAAAAAATCCTTTGGATAAATAAGTAAAAATAAAATAGGTTTACATGAATGTAAAGTAATAATGTCAGGATTAAAAATAAATAAATAAATATAATAATAATAATAATAAATATAAAATAAAATAGGTTGACGAGTGCAAATCAAAAATGTTAGGATGAAAATAACAAAAAATATATATTTATATACAATTAAATTGTTGATGAGTACAGAGCAATACTAGAAAATGTTAAAATATTTATTAATAAAATGAATATTATTTATGAACATTGTGGATCGCTGACTCATTTTGAATCACTTGCTGAATTTGTTTTAACATTTTGTCACATAAATAATACAAACACATTTGATAATAAAATCAATGACAATTCATTTAGTCTTTTCGGGGTTCATAATTAAAAAAATAACAATTGCATTAACATTCTAATAGCTCTGTACTCTTTAATTTAATTTGTTCAATTCATTTCTGATTTGAAGAAGTGAACTGTAGTTATTGACTAATTTTGCTGTATGTCACTGGGGCTAGGAAAAACAACAGAGATCCTAACGAGTTTTCATTCTCATGTTTTGTCCTACGGGAAAAACAGAAGAGAAAAAAAAAAAAAAAAGTCAGAAGTAACATGGATCTGAGAAGAAAAAAATAAAGTGACAGACAGGGAGAAGTCCAAGGTATTAATTAACTCCACAGCAAGAAAGAGCTCTAAAACACACCGTGACCGACTCTCCATAAGCTCATGGTGTCTGTCTACACTTATGAAGCATTTCATATTCACATCACACGTTATTTCATGAGCGTCTGTCTGTGGCACACACTCCTCTCCTGTCTGACAGCTGTATGCTCTGACTGCTCCCTAATGGAGTCCGCTTTGGCTGTGTTCCAAAGTCTAGTGAGCTTCCCTGCTGCCAACATAGGCAACATCCTACACTGAGATGGAGACTCTACATAGACTTGGCACAGTCAGCAATTCTGCACCTCACTCAAATACAAATTGCATCAATGATAAACGTTTCTTTCCTGCGGTTCACTATCTCGGATGGATTTTTTTCAGAGAACATTATCATTATATTCTCAGTGATAGATACACGCAATGCTGCAAAATGGGGTTCCTTAAAGGGCAGCGTAATTTTATTACTAGGTTTTGGAACAGAGACTTTAAATCCCTCCCTGAAACAAATACGCTCTAACAGCATTTTAATCATATCAGTGTTTTAATGTTAGTTTTTATTAGTAGATGAATGGAGCTCAACAGTGACTGCTCACTTTACCAGCGGCCTTGGCTTAAGATTTATTTCCCATTTATTTTCTCTGAAGGTATTTCAGAAAATTCTTCCATAGAGTTCAAAGCCTTGAACTCAACTAACCGATGAATCACAGCATTGCATTGTCTGATTTGTCTAAAAACCAAAGGAACTTACAGGAGAAAGGAGGAAGCACTGAATGTATGTTTAACTGGGAATGCATTGCTAAGTCAATGAAAAATGTTAGAGAAATATTTTATATTTTAATTTGTTCCCTCAACAACTATAGATAAATGGAATATATAAATGTGTGATTTTAATGCTACGTTCACACTAGCCACGACTAAATTACGCTATTTGCACATAATTGGACGCTTGATCATTTTGAGTTACTCACACGCTTCATTTGCGCGTGAAATCTGCTTCACAGCAAATGCAAATTTGCATCATGGGAGAGGCTTCTGCCAGGCGCTTCTTGTCTCTGTGGTGGTTTTGAGTATAGAATTTTATTTCTGTTTATATTAATGTACATGTGTCGTACAGCTCCTCCACATACAGTGACGATGATTTTGTCCTCCATAGTTTCGGAATTCTGCATCCGTTTGCTAGTAATCACGTCACTATTAGATCAAGCTCCTGATTGGTTAACGCAACGTCATTTTCGCAAATCACGTCATTCGCACCGCAGGATGCCACACTTTGCATTTACTCAACATGTAAATCACTCACACTTAACGCTTCATTTCGTCTGGTGTGAACGCACCATTAGACCGGGTCATGACAACATAAAAAAAAAATATAATTAAAAAAATTACTTTAAATAATTTCATTATTCAACTTCATTATTATGTAAAATTAATTTATGAATAACTATTTATTTACATTATTTAAAGAAACCAGTGGCCAATTAAATTAAAGTTTGAAAATAAGCAGTTTTGTCCTTATAGAAGAAGTATTAGAAATATTTTTAGAGGCCTTCAAATATTGTCTGTGACTATGAGGGGCTGGGCCTTGGAGTCAGAACTGTTGAAAACAGCTGTATTAGAGCATCATGTGGTTAGCTTAGCAATACATCAACAACGAAATTAGTTAATAGTTAATAAGATCACATGCGCAGCTCCTGCTTCAAATGCACAGACTGTACAAGGTTTTATTTTTAGTGAAAACACTGCCTACAGTAATCAGCAGAGTAGCACACTCGATTGTGGATCTGTGTTTTGTACCTCGTGGTTTGTGGCAGGCGACAGGGACCAGGCAGTCTTCTTTGATATGAGGTTTGAGATGAGGATTGCAGCCGCCAGTGTGTTGTCCACTGTGATCCACACACAGCACCACTCTGTAGCGCAAACCTGGGCCGCAGGTGACCGTGCACTGAATAACACAGACAACACAAACATACAGGTGAAGCAGTTCAGACTGCTGACAAGTGATCACATTACAGTCAGTATGCGCTGTGAAAGCACTATACACATTTACATTTAATCAAAATTTGCCTATTTATGCCAAGAATGAAGTGAAAAATGCGAAAATATTAACTTTTTTTAATAACTTAGAAGTTGATTTTGCTTCTCATGACTAAGAAGCACAGCAATATTGTGAAACATTTTTTACTACAGTATAACATAACATATAACACAAAAAAAATAAGCATTACATGAGTTCATCATGAACAGAGCTTCTGCCTACAAACAGTGTTTCAATCCAGTCACTTGCATGGTTTTACAGCTCACTAGTTTGTAGAACAGAGCTATAGATGGTCATCAGAAGAAGAAGAGGTCAGTAAAGATGGCTCACCTGAGACCACTCCATGGCCATCCACTGCGGACACTCGAAGGTGTTGCAGTTCTGTTTGCTGATTGGTTGAGGGGAGTGTGTGCACTTCCACTCCTCCACCTGCACAATCTGTCCGTGGACGTCCTCCTCGACACACACCACGCTTCTCTCCTGAGAGCCTCCTCCACACGACACCGAACACGACGTCCACGGATTCTGCTCCCACCTGCAGCAATATTACACCAAGCACATTTAATGAAAAGCAATAACACACATCTTACTGATCTAGATAAGGAGTGATTATTTCATTTATGTTTTCTATTTTAATATATTTAACAAAAAATCGAATATGCTGATTTGCTGCTCAAGAGATATTTATTTAAATTTTTCAGTATTCTTTGATGAGGAAACTGCATTTATTTGAAACGTAATTATTTTGTAACATTCTTCATGTCTAAATAACATAGACAGAGACACAGTAAGTGGGCTGTACAGTAAATAACTTCATACCGTGGTAAAGGCTGGTACTGATCGTAGGGCATCACTTCCTTGAAGCCATCGCTGCAGAGAAACAAACACCATTAGCCTTAAAGCCATTATCCACACAATCATAAGCTGATGCACAGGAAGTCTCATGCACAGACGTGCTCTGGTTTACAAGATTTATTCTTCACTCATTGTGTTTAGTCATGGAGGGTCGATAAGACAGAACCAGCCTTTCGAGGCAGGGATCCATGTTGCACTCCTTGAGTTTGGGTGTGGGTTTGGTGTTCTCTGGGAAGCTGTGGCACAGGTGCTCTGCAACCGATTTGTTGTAACGAATGTCCATGCAGTCAGCCGAATTCAGCTGATAACCTTCAGGGATGACACAAAGCAACAACAAGAGTCAAAACTAACAGTCAAATGTTTATCAGAAATCAACATTAGACAAAAATGTGTCCAACAACTTTCAGAACCTAAAAAAAAGTTACTGCTTATAAAAGATGTACCTTATATATGCAGCATTTTAAGTATTTTGCATGGTAATATGTGGTATTACATATCAATGCATAACGGGTACCAAATCAATTATACGCAAATATTATTTATTTATCTGTATTGGCATTGGTTGATATACAGTATATTAACTGGATATATATCAGCTGATAGTGAATATTTATATGTATATGTGCTCATTTCACTAATTTTTATACTTAATGATAATAACATTCAGGTAAGAAACAACGTAAATCAAGCATCAAAACTAACAGCCAGCTTTAATAAATTAATATTATCTAAAGACAAGTCCAACAACTTTCACAATCTAAAAACAGTTTTATGACAAATGCACCCTATGTTGGAAGCATTTTAATTAGTATGCATGATAATTCATGCATGAATCATATAGTAATCCATGGATTCCATGATATATGCTTGCCAAATCAATAACCTGCAAATATTAATTTGGATACTAGATATTTTTAATGTATCTGTATTGGCATTGGTTGATACTGGATATATTAGAACTGATATAAATTAAATATTATGTAACTGTACAGTTAATTCACCTAATTTTTACATTTAGATTATATTAAAATAGAATTTTTAAAAACACTTATTTTTCATTTATTTAGACAACATGGTATTTAAAATTTTGCAATCAGTTATCAGCAATAATTTGAAAATAATTACTTTGAAGTATCTCAAATGTTGAAGCTTTGTCTTGTATGTCTGCCGACAAGTGTCTTTAGTGAATTCAAACCATCAGTGGGATCAATAGGAATAATTAAAAGTGGCTATATCTAATCAATTTCTCACTCACCTCCTCCACAGGTGACGGAGCAGGGGAAGAAATCAGTTTCCTTCCACTGGTAGCGAATGGGCTGGTAAAACATGAACTGCATCACTGTGTCTTTAGGGCCGGCGTACTTCACCTGAGGAGAACCCAAATTAATTATAATGTGTCTGATCGTTTACTTTTAATAGTGCAATTCATAACAACACCACAAAAAAATCAGATATAGGCCCATTAATTTTTAAAAACCACATGATTTTGACATGTATAATAAGCAGCAAAGTTACTCAAGGGGTCACAGTCCAACTCGTGTCATGATTCCCGCAGAAAACGCAGCATGCATCATCTGCTACTGAATATCCTCAAGTCTTAATTTCTGGAGCTGCGATGATTACTTAAATATCGTTTTCGTGCTGCTGCAATTAACCGGAGTAATGAGTCATGTTAAATTACTGTGAGCCGTAGCGTCAAGACTGATCAAGAATCTTCAGGTCGAGAGATTTAATTTTTTGTTGTTACTTTTTTTAGCAAGTAAAAGGCCGTTTAGAGCAATTGTAAAAACGTTCACCTCCAGGGTGCGCTTCAAGTGTATTTTTGCTGTAAAATCTTCAATTATTTTTGTATTTTTATCTTACAAAGCAGCATTATGAATACAACATACCATTCATTTATGAAAAAAGGTGGTTTGACTTGAAATAATTCATTTTATCCTTCTAACTTATCCTTATAACTTCAATTTGATGACTCATGGGTTTAATTGGAAGCTGCAGCACAAGAGAAGGTATCCATCAGAAAGACTCTCTCTGGCTAAGAGTTCCTGCTGCTTTCTAATAGCACTTATAGGTAAATCTGGCCTTCAGCTTTCATTACCCACCTTTATAGTGAAGTCTGCAGACAGCGGTCCATAGCAGCGGAGGGTCTGCCTGTCTGCTCCTCTCTGGTACTCCACTGTGCTGTTACCCAGAGCGTGAGAACCTGAAGAGCTGAACACCACCTCTTCTCTCCTGCTGTTTGGTGCATGAGCTTCAATCACTGAAATACGACATTTAAGGCTATTTCAGTGGTTTTGTGTGATTACCACAAATAAAATGTTGCTACTAAATGACAGATATTGCTGGAACAGGTGTCCTGAGTGTCTCAGTTCCCAGTGGAGCAGTTCACTCTTGACTCTGACAGTGTCTATCTGTCAATCACTCTGCATGTTAGGGTTGGCTGTTTACAGGATGGGGATTCAGATAGAGATTGGCCACGTCACTTCACTTTCACTTCTCACTCAAATTCTTGGTAATTTTGCCAGACTTAATGGAAGTAAAGTTGAAAGAGCACAAGAAATATGGTGGAATAATAAAGCATACAGTATGCATCCATACATCTATAAGTATCTGTCCATTGTAAATATATATACAGTATATATATATCTATATATCTATATATCCATCCATTCAGCATACATATACTGTACATCCATTCTATCATCCATTATATGTATCTATCCACTGTATTCATCCATCCATCATATTTACCCATCTATCCGACCAATCATCCATAGTATGTATTACCTATTGTATCCATCCATCCATCCATCATACAGTTGTCACGGGGGTGTACAATCCACTAACGCAGAGAGAGACGTCAGAGTAGTTTAACAATATTTAATATTAACAAAGGTCAGGGAAAACAGTTTTACACACACTATACGACAAGAACAGACAAGAACTGGAGGACAGAAAGCAAGGAAGGGAAATCAATGATAATTAACGAGACACACCTGAACTAATCAAACAGAACTAGGTCACAGGGGAAAAAACACAGAGCACATGGGGAAATGACAACATTGAACATCCAGACATGTGACAACAGTATCTATCCATCCACAGTATGTATCATCCATAAATCTATCCATTGTATGTGTCCATTCATCCATCTGTTTGTCGTATCAATCCATTCTTTGTATCTATCTATCCATCCCTCCATCCACTCATCCATCCATCCATCCGTTGGATCTATCCATCCACCCAGTCATCCATGCTTCTATCCTTTGTATTCGTCCAGCCTATCCATCCATCCGTTGCCTCATCCATCTTTCAAACCGTTGTGTCCATCCATCTATCCATCCCTCTGTTGTATCCATCCATGCACTCATCCATCCATCCACCCAATCATCCATGCATCCATCTATTGTATCCGTCCAGTCCATCCATCCGCCTCCATTTTAGTATAATGCCTACTTGGATTCAATCAAAGTCCACCCTGAAGCTTTTCTTTCTTTTTCTTGTTCTCAAACTGCTAATTTGGTCACAAGAACTTTGTATCCAGATTTGAAATCTGATTTGAAGTAAAAGTTAAAAACTTGTTTTAATCTTTGGCTCTCTCACTCCTACATTAAAGTTCTCAACCCAGTCATTCTAAACTGCTTGCTGCCACATCACAGACAAATCATCATCCAATCTGTTTTGAGCAAATAAACGTTAACTGCCAATTTTTATCACAAGACGCCCTCAAGAAGAGCCGAATGACAACGTGGGAATTGAATCTCTTTGCGAGCTGTTTCAAAAAGAAGGCATAATTATATTCAGCTGCCGCTAGCCGCTCTCTAGCCGCTTTGACCAGTTGTTTGATTTTCCCTTACCGCTAACACATGTTGTTCTCTTGCTCTATTTACACGAAGGACCCGCAATTATTTCCAAAACAGTGTATCAATTTGCAAACAACGGAAAGACATTTATATCTGAAATTGTTCACATTGAATATTTTCAACAACGGATGGTGATTTGCTATATCATGTCTTTAAACAATAAACAGTGGCAATTATTGGCACATTATAAAAGAGCTATTATATCTATATCATCTCAATGCATAAATCTATAAGGAAAGCTGTTTATATAGGGTTATACGCACTTTTCTAGTCTTTTAAAGTACTGTACTTAATGCATGGGAAAAAATGCTTAATTCATTACTTTAGCTTTGGGATAGTTGATTGGTGCAAATCAAACCCCATTTTTAAAACATCTAGTTAGACTTCCACTAAATGCCCTGTAGTTCTTGATGGCTGTCTACTGTAGTTTGCAAAACTACTAAAAAGAAGTTATGCACAGGTTAAATGGTTTAGATATCAGTTTATGTACAGGGAAAATAGTGGTTTTCCACAGAACGGAAGTGTGTACATGTGTGAGTGTGGGTCCGTTGGATGTGGAATGGATCACTGGGATTGGACCTCAGCATACTCTGTGTGTCCGTTATGGAAGTCTGCAAGATTACTGGCCCCGTCTCCATCATACTGGGCTCTCAGCCACCACAAATTAGCCTGCATGAACACTTCATTCTTCTGCTCTATCCTAAAGTTCCCTCAAACCTCTTAGCATTTGCCAGTCCCACTCAGGTAATAGGAAATCTCTTTTTTTGGTCTTTCAGGCTAGATATAGATATGAAATCCATATGCATTCCCACACTGTACTACTATATCAGGCGACCATGTCAAATACAGTTTGGCCGTGTCACTGTGAAAGAATTGTAAAATTCAGCCTATATTGCAGAAGTTGGAAGAGCTCTTTGGAAAGTCAGTCTCAGATGCTTCTGGTGGCCTGGGACAGCTTCCTGAGAGGAGCAATGATGTTACAAATTGAAAAACCCCAAATGTTAGGAAAAAAATGTGGGCAAAATATTCAAGATAAATTAAATGGCAGTGTGAAAGGTCAGATTTTCACTGAAGGTTGATTTTGTGTAAAATCTAAAATTAAAATTTCCATGATTCCATGTCCTACTGTATATAATTAAATAAAGAACTGCTCAAATGAAGAAAAACAAAACAGTTGGCCGATATTTCTCCTCAAAATTAAAATAAACAAATAAATATTAAATTAATATTAAATATTTTTGATATAAAAATTAAGTAGTTGAAATAAATAAATAAATAGTTTAGAATGTATTTATTGTAAATAATACTTATCTTATAAAATAAATATAATATTTATATAATTTGTAAAATAATTTATAATGACATCCTATATAATCAATTATAGTGTATTCCCATATAAACAATGTCTCAATTATCGATGAATCACACAGCTTTTCAAAAACACATTTGGTTGATATTTAATCCCAAAATATATAAATAAATAAATAAATAATAATTGAATAAAATTGTATGATACAAATATATATATAAAGTTTATATACATATAAATAATTTACTCTACCATGTACACATTCAAAATTATTATTTAAAACACATTTTGTGGATATTTCACCAACAAAGTTAATTTAAAAAAAACATAAATAAATGGTGTTACATTCGCATACATAAATACATAAATACATAAATACATTTCCCTTTTCTGTATGCTAGATATAATACCTTATTGTATTTTAGCTGATTTTAGAAGGAGAGATTATAAATATTTCTGGAAGAATGTGCTAAAAACTCCTTGATAGCCGAATATGCCATCTCTCTAATTCTCAAAACTGTGACACACTATTATAACTACACTCTAAGTCCTCAGTCCTGTGGCAGAAAGCTGGATTAATTCAAAGTGATAATGCTAAAAATCCTTTTGAGCCTTAACCCTTCCTGACTAGTCTCATAACTTTCAGAATAAGCCGAGAAGTCATTCATGATAGCATGTAAAGTCAAGGACCCAGAAACACCCCAGATCGTTGTATATGTTAATATGAATAATCTCACCAATGATGTCTGGTCCCTTTGCTGTGAGTCTGAGGCCTCTGCTACCCATCGGCACTTCGATCACCGTTTTTATGGCTGCAAAAGATGAATCACGAACCAGAAAGTCATTAAAACATCAGATAACACAGTGCATGAAATTAAATGTGGATTAATCTGCAAAACAACTGCATTTATTTCCTAGATGATAGCCGGCAGGTCACTCACTCAAATTAAACATGCAAAGCAGTGTTTCACTCAAAACACAGATCAGAAGTACAGCATCCCTCACGGTTCATGTCAACATCCAATGATGATGTGAGATATGGAAGCGCACATGAAGAAAGTCATTACATTTGAGGGTAAATGAGTTGCAAACACACACACACACACACAGCAACACGCTTAATGTGTTCGACCTCTCTCCATAAAAAACATTTGTGGCTTCCCAGTGTACTGCTGAAAAAAGAAAACCCACCAATTTCCAGCTCAGTAAACAGAAAACCACAACAGAGAGCAGCCTGAGTGCTTTCAGTTATGGTTGGATTGAGAGTGTTCTGTAAAAGCAAGCGGAACGGGGGTAATGGAGAGAATGGGGAGGGATACAGGAAATCTCTCCAGAAACGCTGTATCTCTAACTTGGTTTTTATTCTTTATTTAGATTTTGTACACAAAGAGACTTATTACAAGGATAATCCCCCGGAGCGAAGAAGCAGTTCTCCCAAAATTGAAAATTCTGCCATTATTTGCTCACCCTCATGTTTTTCCATATTTTGGAGGATGTTCAGACATATATTTTTGGAACTGGTTTGGAACAACAAAAGAGTAAATAATGACATTTTTTTTCCTTTTTTTTTTACTGTAAATGTTTACATGTAAGTGTCTTTGGATTCTTTAAAATATGAATATACATGATACAATAGGGTGACCATATGCCATTTTCTGGGAACAGTCCAGTATTTGGTGATTTGTATTTTACAGGATTTTCAAACGCATCGCAAAATGCATTTACAAATGTATCCACATGCTTTAATGATACTGTATACAGTAATGTGGTGAATGGACACCTATAAATAAATAATCATCTGGGATTAAAATTAGCCTAATTATGGATAGGAGTCATTTTTAAGGCACAAACAAAACATTTGAAGTTAAAGTTAGAAAAAAAAGGGGGGGGGGGGGAGAAAATAAACAATTTGAAATATTGAGAGTGTTTTTTAAATGCAGTTTAATTGATCATATCTTTTTTTTAAAAATTTATGTTTTTGTAAAGACATAATTTTGCTACATGTTGTTTTTAATTGCTTGCTATTACCAAAGTCATAAACCATTAGTGTTATTTCTGGTGTTTTAAAAAATGGGGGTAAAAAACTAAACATCACAAAACATAAGTGTCAGTTAATAACAGTATATAGAACCTGCAACAATTAAAAAACAAAGCATTCAAAAATGTTTAGTCCCAAAACTTCATTAGAGGGTGAATTTTTATCAAATATTGTGTCTTTAAGAAAAATCTGTAAAAAATACAGCCCGATATAAAGGTTTTTTTTAAGTAATGAAATTGCAATTCTAGTGTTTTAGGATTGCAAGAAATTTATGGTTAATCACATTTTCTACAGTTTTTTATTTATTTTTATTTTTTTGTACCAATATTATGTGATGTGTATACAAAACAAATAAAAAAAAATTGAATATCACTTACAGTATTTTGTTTTATTTTTTTCAATTTTGCTTAATTTCCAATCAAGATGTAATTGCATAATATTACAATGTTTGCAAATATGCAAACAGCGTGAAAATATTATTTTATGGTCTTTACAACACATAAAATCAATTTTGTTGTTGTTTTTTCCGATAGACACAACAATCTCTTAAACTCTGTAAAGACATTTCTATCAAAATATGTATGCTACTGTAGGATAAACAAAGAAATTTTATTCCAAACCTGTATCAAATATAATTTCCTTTACTGTCATTTTCACCACAGACTGCTATTAAACAGCTTACATAATATGTGCTTGTGATTTTCCAAAGAAAATGACAAAAATTACATTTCAAGAGTTCACGCTTTCCTCATAATGAATAAGCAAATTTGGCGTGCTGTCTGGGGAGCGAGCCGGGAGAG
>JAUMHP010000052.1:5484816-5499068 GCA_032361065.1 Enteromius trimaculatus | reverse complement strand
ATATAAATAGGCCTAAAGTTTTGTTTATAACAATAAACGTTGAATACTGATACTTGAAAGATGGAAAAAAAACTGTTGAAATGTGAAATTACTGCTAATGAGTGAGTCATTGAGATTCAAACGATTCAATTCATTCAGAAACAAAGCATTTTACAGTGAAATCTTTACTCTATTTGTGATATAGATAGAAATACTGTTAAAGCTAACTATAAATTAGATAAATCTAAAAAGCACACAGAAGCATTTTGACATAGTATACTATGACAAAGTATAATTACTTCGTTACAATACACTACTGGGGAAAAAAACAGAGGCATACAGTAACTCAGAAAAAAGTCAAAATGGGAAACTGGACTTAGACTCCAAATTAGACTCATTATTCACAATAGTGTTTTGAACTTCATTATTCTGATTCATCCCTCCAGCTGAAACAGGCAACTGATTTTGCGGCAAATAGACCTGCAGGACCTCAACCAACAAATCATGCTTCCTTCATAACAGAATAGAAACTGACAATAAAATGACATGGATTGAGAAACTGGCCAGCGCACGGCTCCAAACTACAATGTTTAAGCTCTAACAAGCATCATAAAAATTCATGGAGAGTCAATATATAAAACATGCAAGAATACTGAATCAATTTTCAAAAGTTTTCATCCCCTGCACACATGTGTTCCTCTGTATTTACCAAGAAATCTGTGCTTCTGACAGTGACGCTCTGCTAGGAACCTGCCATCTGCACCAAAAAAGATGCCCAGTTTTAATGCAAAATTCTGTTTACACTAGCGGGGCAATAGGGAAAGCAGCCAGATAAAGCAAACAGCAAGACTTTACCCAGTAGCTCTGGTAAACAAGCACAAGTAAACAGACAAGCTTCATTTACGTCAATTTACCTAATACTCACGGGGACCGAGGTCAAATTAGGTGCAACGCAAGAGAAGTTTCATCAGCATTGTCGAATTCCGTTACCGTGCAGTGCTGCATTGAATACTGATGATTGTATCTGATTTGGTTTGAGTATATTGTGTATCTTTGCTGTGGGCCAAATGAAAAACAGAGAGCCTACGTTTACCGAAAACATTAAGAAAGTTCACCCAGGAATTAAAATTCTGTCATCATTTACATACCATTGATGTTTTTTGCTGGAACAGAAAAGCAAAGTTTAGCTGAATGTCCCAGAAGCTCAAAGTTAAACGGGGATGCATACTTTTGAGCTTCGCAAATGATCAAAAAAGTAAGATTTGTGCATATATCCCAACCCTTCCAAGTCATATGATATTATAAGGAACAGACAAGCACACATAAATTTAAGTTCTAATTTGGTTAAAATGATGTCCTCAAATCTTATTAAGACTTGTGTATAAACAGTATGCAAGAACAAATGGATGTCAAACCTGGCACAATGGCAGAACATTTATTTTATGCACCATTTTTGAATATATTCAGAATCACAAAAGAGTTTAAGTGAATTACGAATGGTTCCAGCGTGTCCACAAAAAGATAATGACTTTCAGAGAGCTTTGAACATTGTGCCTAAGTCATATGGACCACTTTTATGTCGCTTTTTTGTCCTTAATAGCATGCATACCCTTTCATCCTTTCATTTTGTGTTCCCTATTGGAAAAAAAGCCATACAGTATGAGGGTAAATAATAAAACATTTCTGTCTATTTTTGGTATTTAGTGCATCAAACATAGCATTGTTTTTAAATTTTCTTGGCTAAGTTATTCAAGCTTTAGGTAAGCTATTTGCAAAATGAATGCACAATTAGTGCTATATAAACTTTTTTATGAATGCAAGTAATTACATTAGTTTCCAAGCAATTGGAGATCCTGTTTTTGGAAATCCTGTGTTTAACTTCCTAAACCAGAGCCATGGTCAACTGGAAACTCAATTCCTTGTCTTTCTGTCGATTCAGGCCTCTTTCTCTCTTTCGCTCACACAAAGGCACAGAACTGAGGTTATTCTGGCAGAATCATGACCTAAATATACCCCAAATCCCCACATATGTAACACTAAAAAAGAGAGACAGTTTTCCTATGTTTATGGTCATTATTTCATTATCTTTCCATTTTAGCTGCAAGTTTTTTATATTTTTAGGAAATGTGAGCTGCACTGTTAGAAATATCCAGAATGGAAAACCTGTTGGCGTCAGTACCACCAAACAATAACATTAAGCCTTTGGACACGCAGTAAAAAAGTCTTCTGATACTATGGCAGAAGCAGATGGTTTGGTAACTTCAGTGGATGGAGACTTGATCCATATATATTCTGGAAAAGAATTGGATAAAACTGTAAAGCTTATTCTCATTGTGCTAATATTACTGTAATGCATGTCAGAACAGGGCTGAAAAGGTCAAGAATCGTGCCTCGTAAATACTGAGTGGCTTTGGCTTCAGAAGGGCGTTTTTCACCTCATCAACAAGCCTAAACTGAACTTTAAAGGACAGATGTATTAACCTAAGCGCTGTAAATGCTCACTTATGTAGGCTTATGTATAAATAACATTTTCAGATTTCAATTTTTTTTTTTACTTTTGGTTTTCTGGGAGTTCTGCCATCTCACACTGCGTTCAAGTGCACCTGGTAAGCTCCCACTTCCGTTAGACAGTCGTTTTTACAATATTTCACAAATGCAAGCCAGAAACAAAGTACCAAAACAGCCAAAACCAAGCAAATATACAATGGCCGATCTGAAAAAAGTTCTTCCATCTCTCATACCAGTGGATAAGTACTGTTACTACATGCACATGCAATAGCATCAAACTAAATTATAATTTTTACTTTATTACATATACACTTTTTTTTATAATTAATTTTATTTTATATTATACTACTTATTTATCATTGTGATTATTATGATTATTTTTAAAATAAATATTATTTATTATTATTTTATTTTATTCTGTTTAATGCAACTGGTAAATAAATCTACTGTTTAATTCTGAATAACTATTTCTAATTTAAAAACAAAAAAATAATATAATTTATCACAACTTTATTGTGATACTTATTATTATCATGAAATTAAATTAAATGACTCACACTATGAAATAAGATTTTGGTCATATCACCCACCCCTACACTGTAAAAAACTAAATAAATACAAATAAAAGAAAATAATAAAATTAAGTAAAAAAAAAAGTAGTAAAAAAAAATATTGCCTTTAATTCGGCATGTTGCTTATCACAGTTTTCAACACACACAAAAATCAAGTATAGAAAACAACTAATGCTTGCTATAGTGCCTCTACTATTATAACATCATGGACCGATATTTCACACTATAGTGTGCTTCACTATCAGCTTACATAGCTTAAGCTCAACGATGTTCACCTGACAAATCCCACTGATGCACATATCCAGAGAGTCTGCTTTGCACCGCGTGCCATCCAACACTTTGGGCGCCAGTTCCACCGCCAGGCTTTTCCCCCGGGCTTGACATCGGAGAGCACAGGGTGAAATAGGGTCATACGTCACAGGTATCCACTCGTAGGTTTGTCCTTGGTACTTGATGTCATTGTGGGCAGAGCATTGTTGAGCCCTGAAGTCACCTGACTCTGGAGGACAGTCCTGATTGGAAGAAAAATGGAGAAAGATTCGGCAACTATCAAATATGTTTACTATCTTTTATTATTTTACTATATTAATTCCTGGCAAATCGCAGCCCATCACTGAATTCAAATGACATACTGAAATCATGGTTAGTAAAAATCTACTATATAACATATTTTAGGTAATATAATTAAACCATATTTTGATTGCTTTCAGATTAACTCATTTGTTTAGCACATTTAAAAGAACATTTGTATCATGAGGCGAGAGCTCATTTTGAACAGGATAATCATGTACCATATTGACGTGAAAACAATTATTCCATTTAAAATATTTTATTTAAAACATATTAAAATGTAAAATAAGTATTTAAATTTACCTTAAAATAAAAAACTAAAATCTGAAGATTTCCCAAACACTTATATAAGGGGTAGAAAGAAAAAGATTAAGAAGAATCATGAATGTAATTTATTAATAACTTACTGCCATTTTGTGTATGTATTCTGATTATGAGTATTCTAAATGTTATACAATCTAATAACAACGGTTTAACTTTTGCAATCTGATTACATAATCTAATTATATATAATGAGTTACTACTCGGCACCATCTTTGTCTACAAAACAGAAACATTGACATTTAATGGCCCCAAAAATAACAGCTGACCTGACAATGGCACTGGAAATGTTATTTTCCACGCGGCAAGATTAAATCGTGATCATGTGTGTAAAATCATAAAGCTTATGCAGATGACTGGGTGCATTAACGAATGGTGACAGTGTAATTGAACTGTGGCAGGCCTCCATGTTTTGAAAAACAATATTTCCTATGTCATCTCCTGTGCACTGAGGGTAACCACAATTCTTCCTCTGCAGCTCGGGGCTCTGAACTCATTTAATCATCCGATCGGCTCTGAAGCCCCCATGTGTAAAGATCATCAGTGATGCCCATGACTGAAGCGTCTACATCGGATAGAGCGATTACAAATCACAAGTCTTCAACGTCAGGAATGGTAATGGAAACAAAAAGAATGATTCGACAATGGACCTCATCAACAGCAATTATAAAGCCTGACAGGGAAGACCGAGCATCAGTTCTCACTGTTTTGACGGAAATGGGATAAATGTTATGCTGGGAATCTTTCCCAGATGGCTCTGATTGGAATTGTGGGTGAAGGAGGAATGTGATTTCAGATGAAACCACTTCAATGGTAGAAAAACACTGGCTTTTGATTAAAATGGTCCTTGAGACACATGGGCATCTAACAGCTCACAAAATGAGTTTGTGGAGTAGCTGGGGAATATTGACTGAATCATAGAGCACCATTCTGGTTCAATAACAACTCCATTAACTTTTATTTTTATTTCATTTCGAGCTGTTACACCAAGAAAATTGAAAAATAATCAATTAAACAACTGGTTATAAGATTTAGTTGTTCACAAAACAGATTATACTGATCATGCCAATAAAAGACATAACTGAAATAATGGATTTATTCACAAACCAGACCTTGTACACTTCACTCATGGCATAAACGTACCTGAGAGCACTTTTTAGCGAGACACAAAATATGTACCAATAAGTACATATCACTCGAGGCAGTAAAACATTCATTTTCACACAAATTTACAGAGTTGGGATATTTAAAAACTGATTCTTTCAAATGTTAGCATCACACATTTCCAGCTTTATATCTATGGGTTTTCATAGATGTACTTGAGAGGCGAGAAGCTCCGGTTCAAATCCTGTGTAATATGGTTCAACAAAAGAGGTTCTAACTTGATAGAGCATTAACTTTTAGCAACAGTCCAAGGATATTTCAATTCTTATCCGGCACAATACATACCTATATCAACGTAATAAAAATGTGCCAGCGTTCACGTTTTGAACCTTTGTTTTAGCGCCACTCAGTGAACATTTCTTTTTGAAACTGCGGCGAAACGTGCAGTAAGGCACGTTAAAACGGTGTTGCACAAAAAGTGCACAAAGGTGCATATTTTTATGAGATCGCAGGTTATTGCTGTTTTTTTCATTCAAACTGGTTGTTAGAAAATGTACATGATATGAGGTAAAAATGCAAATGATTAAATCATGATATGTGTGTGTGTATTTATATAAATGTACACAGTACTACACACACATACATTACGTAAACAACAAAAAAAAAACTTTGGATGCCATTAACTATGGAATGTAAACACATTAACCTGTTAAACAGAGCTGCTACACTCTTACTTGTAACAGGATGTATGACCATAATAGTACAGACATCTAATAAACGAACATGCAAGGTATGAGGGATTCTGTGCAAACCTGCTTCTGTAGACAGAGATTGCTCATAACTTGGCCTCATAACACTGACTTACTGTATTACTGCATGTTCTGTAGCGGATGTTCCTGCCCTCACAGTTCCTGTGGAACAAACACAAAACAATAAAATCAGATCTGTTTGAGAAGTCATTGTTCTTCTTTGTGGCACAGCCCCTTCATTTTTTGTCTCAATACTACAGTACACTATCAAGGGGAAAGGAACATCATACCACTTAATCATACACAAATGATTTTCTATTTGTGCACTTTTTGAGAACATAATCAATGTTATATTAAAAAAAAAAAATAATTCCCTTGACCAAAAAAAAGCACTACTTTCCATTGTGAAATATTTTACACTTAGATTGCCTGTCAGGTCATAACAACAATGCTCCATCAATCCAGTGCATATAATCCAAAAAAACAAATTAATTAATTTAAAAAAACAGGAAACGATTTGCCATTTGTGATTTTCTCCAAAAACACGAATCCAGCTACAGCTGTATGAAATATGCAGCAATATGTTTCGAGGAGAGGATGTTTAGAGACAGAAATAGAGAGAAAACCAGAAAGGAGAACAACAGGATATTGACTTTCTAAATGTCATATTACCTCAGCCTAAAAACATTAGCCTATCATATTTCAGCTGATTAATTCTGTTCTGAAGAGCAGCAGTCACCCTAAACAGAAAAGGTTCACAATCACAAGACTTCCGAAGGGTGGAAGGAAGATGCAACCAGACTGTTATTAAGATCTCAATCTTTCTCTGCGATCGTCCTGCCCTTCAGCGAAACGATTTAGGATGAAATTCTAGTTTTTATTTACTAGATACTGCACACCGTATTCCACTCTGCTATATTTTTGTTGCGTAATTTTGCTATATTCTATTTATATTTAATTCAGCAAAAGGTATCCAGCTATCATAGTAGAAATAAAAGTTTTTTTCAAATAATTTCTTAACATTTGGAAGTCAAATAATGAGTCATGCAAGACAGTGCAGCTCATATGACTCAGTGATCAATCACAGTTTGCAATGTTCCTTTGTGCCATTTAAGGGTACAGCTGCCTGAAATGTATGATTCAACACAGGATGAATTGTGAGATCTAAAACTGCTCAACACGTTATTAAAATGTAACATCATATTTAGTTTTTTTCTTGTCGCTGAAATTTGACACTACCATTGAAAAATTGATTCTGTTAGATTTCACATTTTTAAATGAACTCTCTTATGCTCATCAAGGCTACATTTATTTGATAAAAAATATGTCATATTATAACAGTGATATATAACTGCTTTTATTGCAATATATTTTAAAATAAAATGTTTTCCTGTGATGGTAAAGGTGAATTCTTCAGTGTCTAAAGTCTTCAGTGTCACATCCAGAAACAAGATTGTTAAAGTTAACTACTAAAGCTGAAATTAAAATGTAAACCTAATTCTAAGAATTAGAAAAGTCTTACTTGAAATAAAATGAATATTAACTGAAATAAGTATATTAAAAATGTTCTAAAGTACAAAGACAACAAACAACTAAAACTAAATCAATAAATCATAATAATAAAAACGTTATATGAAAAACAACAAAATTACTAAAACTTTAAAATTAAAATATAAATAAAAAATTATAAATAAATAAAAACTATAGTAGCATCTTGGTAATAAAATGGTAATAAAATGTTCTTGAATCACTAAAATGCCAAAATAAATCTAATTTTTATGTTGACAACAGTTGTGATGGTTCATATTCTAATATTGTGATAATTTTTTCAGAATTGTTTAAAGAACAGAAAAAAAAAAAATTACTATATTTTTCTTACTAGATTTTACTGACCTTAAGATTTTTTAAAAGTACTGCAACCTACAGTAATCCATAATTCAACAAGTATTAATTCCTAAGGCTGCTTCAAGGGCCAAATAGAGTTATTTAGTTAAACCGTCTTTTTCTATGATTCAGGTCAACTACACCCTGCCCTGTCTCCACTCCAACCCATCGATGTCTGTTATTTCTACTCTAGTGCTCTTTAACAGGTGCTCTGGCCTGTGTGCAAGCGATATTGCTTGGATGCTACGATTCAGAAAGAGCGTCTTTGTTCGCTGACCACATAATCAGCTGTGGAATCACTTCCAGATCTTCCTGTAATCAGCAGAATGCAATCACAACACAGGCTGGCCCGCCGCTGCAGCTCCTCTAAAGTTCTACTGACAATAAACAAAAGGAGGAAGAGAGCCGAGGTTAGCAGCACTCAGCAAACTCATGATGGTCTGTTTAATATCGCAAAGACTTTATCTGTGCAAGACATTTTGTCTGTGCATGGACGAAATGGCATCAAATATCAAAATTGTTATTGAATTTGAGAAAAAAAAAATATTTGTATGGATCCCCAAACTATGTGTCAAGTGAACCGAAAATCGAAAAAATGTATATACATAAGACAGGAGACAAAAGCTTTACTTAAAAAACTGCTATGCATTTGTTCTTAAAACTGATTATAAATAATGTTTCTTGTGCATCATAAGCATTTCACTATGGTTTCTGAAGGATCATGTGACACTGAAGACTGGAGTAATGATGCTGAAAATTCAGCATTGCATCACAGAAATATATTACATTTTGCAATAAATTCACATAGAAATCTAAATTGTTCAATTATAAAAAATATTTCATTATATTTTAGGTTTTTCTGAAATGTTCTCAAATAAATCCAGCCTAGGAGGGCGTAAAAGTTCAAAAACCTCAAAAATGTTGGCCCCAGAGTTTTAAAGAATTTTTTATTTTACTGACGACATTAACCAAAGTGACTCGAAACTGTTCTGCATTTTGTTTGAATATTCTTGGGGAAAAAACGAATCTCAGGAAGCATTTAACTGCAAATCATTGAAAACAATTTTACGTTGAGGGTCAGCAGAAGCATTTCCAATGAGAGCAAAAGCAACTCGTAGTTGGCCCATTCTCTTGTTTTCAGTCGGATCTAACCGGTCAATTAGCTTTAAATGAGTATCGTAGCTTAAATGACGCGTGACTTCCATTTTCTATGTGCATTTCTTCAGCTCTTGGCATCTACCCTCCAGCAATGAAGTAATGGGTAGTGTGCAACAAAAACAACATTGCGCACAAAACAATAAAAAAAACTGATATCTGTCCCAATATTAATGTGCATAAACAATTCTAAATAAGTCATTCATTGGGTGATTTCCAATGCTATCAAAGCACTGCTCTGTTTGCTTCAGTGAGGTCTAATACACCTAAAGAAAGCTATCCGTTAGTGTTACTATTAATTTCAATGGCAGTTAGTCAGTCGAAGGTACGATGCAAACCAATGCAATGCAAACAATCTGAGCATTTTCCGAGCGAGTAAAATAGAGAGTTGAGAACATGCTCCAAATAATTAATCGGTTTGAGTAAGGTAATCTTAAATTAAACCAATTGGTTCAAACAAATCACCTTTTATAAGTATTATATCTCCACAGTGGGTTACACTTTTCAGGAGAAATATCCAATGAAAATCTAAGCATATTAAGCTGGGATAAGACAAAGTGTTTTAAAATATGAAAAAATAGACATTGCAAAGTTTACAATTATAAAGTTGGCAAACTTTCCTTTTCAGTCAGCAAACCTTATATTTTAATGTTTGAGAAACTAAAATTGGCTAAAAACCAAACAAGCCAATTAGCATTTCAAGACTAAAATTATACCCAGAAAACACATATTGCTGTATCCATGAATGATTCAATTCCCTTGGCTTCATTTTAATGACAACGACTTGCTGTAATGTATTCTAAATCATGTAAATTATGCACATGCATAATTAATAGCATGTGTACTTACATTATTATTTGTGCAACAGAACTTTTTTTTTTCCTTCTGTTTAAGGAAAAAAGTTGAGGGAGAAATAGAAATGGAATTAGAATGGAGAAAGAGAGACTGTTAAATCCAAAGAGTCTGTCATGTTTTCCATTCTTTCTGGAAATGAAGCCTTTCTGAGGTCAGCCATAACCACGAGCGGCTTGACATCACAATGAGAGATATCTGCTGTTGACGACTGAAATCAACTGTGGCGCTGTCATATACAGCACAATATGACAAACACAGTTTTTTTTTACTGTGCTCTGGTCTGAGAGACAGATAAAAAATAGCCAAAAGACATCTATGTCTAAACAGGAAAGTAATGTTAGTTCTCAGAAAAGCATCAATTGTTTGCTGAAGCCGTTTGATATTTTAAATTATTTCCAAATATCTTTGAAGCACCTGCACACTGCAAATTGCAACAACTTTTGAAATTATGCCTATTTAGAAATTTACAGTAAATTAACAATTTTTACTATAGGTTACAATGCAACTCATAGTAAAAAAACTGATCGAACTGATATTATCGATTAAATACAATGGCTTTAAAGGAAGGCTTTGTTTTTGAGATGTCATGAAAATATGAATGCATTTGTGTGATCTCACTCACACTCCGTTGAGACACCTGCGTAGAGAATACGAGGCTCCGCCTCCACAGGTGCGAGAACAGTCACTCCACGTGCCCCAGGCGTCCCAACCAGTGTCCCTCTCCTCATCTGAGCGGGTCGTTCTCGAGGACTGCAAGACACAAAACATCAACATTTACCAAAGTTTAATACTTTTTTTATATTAAACATTTTCTCAAATCCCATTATAAAATGCAGAATCCATTCGTCATTGCAGTTGAATTCTGTTGCTAGATGTTTAAATCTGAATGACCTGATCTAGAAAAAATAGTCTTCTGTTCGTTTACCATCATTCTTCAAAATATTTTACTACAGAACTTCTAGTTCTGTGTTTATTGGCTGTTGCACCTATCAATCATCAGTCTGATGTCATGATGTTCTAGTAATCGGCTGATGCGCCAGCTGTATTTGAGGTCTCGATTTGATTGTGTGTGTGTGTGTGTGTACGCCAAACAGCGTACCTTGTGCTCAGACGCGGTCAATCATTTTTGTGGCAATGCCAACTGTATTTCTGATGCTTAATGTATCTCGTCTTATGCAGCCATACCTTTGTGATGTGAGATTTGATCTATCTTTCAATTTGTTTGAGTCCTTGTATCAAATTCTTTGTGAACAGTGCCAATATTCTTGTTGGAGTATTCAGTCTTGCTACTGTGCATGTTATGTGCAAAGTTAAGCTTTGTTCGTTTTTTCCCTTTTATTCTGATTAGGTTAGTTAGTGTACCTTGTTGGATTAGATTTGCGAGTGTTACACCACCTTTGTATTTTTGTTTGTAGATTAGACTAGTTTGGCCGTCGTATACACTGATGATTTTGGTTTTGTTTTTATATTTTCTTTTGTTAGTCAGTTTAGAGGTTAGTTATAAGGATTGTTCTGTTTTGTTTATTTCTATAATTTGGCTGACACACTTTTTTTAATTCTATTTTCTTACTTGTAAATTTAGACTTGAACCTCTTATTAGCAAAGGTTTTGAAAAGTCTACTCTGTCATGGCCTCTTTTATTCACACAACACTCAATCTAACAGTTATCTCACTTAAATGTTACGATATCACCTCTGTTTAACATCAAGCACATAACAATATATATATATATATATATATATATATATTCACTGTTATAAGGTATCATCTTTGGTGTGAACAGGTCTTAGACAGTTCAGTGATGCTCCCCACTTTTAGATCTCAGATTTCTAAAATCATATCTCCTTCATTTGTGAATGTTATTGCTGGATGAGCATTTTTTTTCAGAAGAAAAACACTAATTCATTCTCCAATATTATTTATGTTTGGTCATCCCCCTATCCATTGAGCTGCTTCTCTCTTCCCACCAGTAAATCCTTCATGGACACCAGCTACACACTGACCTTGAACACTAGCCGGGCTCCCAGTGCTCTGGAATACATCTGCTTGATTTCTTTACCCACTCAAACTCTCCTGTGTGTTGATACAATTTATAGAGAAAAATATACTCACGTCTAACTCTGACCGCCTTTTTATTTGGTGTCAAATCAATTGAAGCTCACATTTACCGAACACAACCCCCCATGTGTCTGATCCCGAAAGCAGCCGAGACTGTAATTAAGCAATAAGACACGAGAGACTTGTGTTGCGTCTAAGAACAACTTTGTTCAGAAATCTCATTTCACAGAAGATTTAAGCTCATGTATCATATGTCCGATCATATGTCAAGATTGACATCATAGATTTAAATGGTTCATAAGCATTTTGGTGTTTAATTTACATGTAAAACTCAAGTGATGAACCTACTTTGTTTGTGCCTCCAAAGGAGGACATCATTAGAAATCAGTGGTCAAGTTGTATTCACAACACTGTTCCAGAACAGTTTAATCCAAATGTGTTCAGTGCATTTATTGAGGACGGACTGCTAAAACTTTACAGAGCAGTATATGTTGGCTATAAAGTGGAGTAATTCTACCTTTGCAAGGACCGTCTGGTGCTTCTGACTCACAACCTTTAAGTTATGTTTTCTTATTAAAAGAACCTGTACTTTCTGTACTATTTAAACACAAGTTTTGAGCACTGAGCATAGTGCTGGTGTTGTTTGTCATTTCTCAGATCACAAATACATACATGTTGTTATTTTTATGAGGCGTGATGCAATGCTAATAATCAGTAATTATATCCCCAATGGAAGGAACAAATGGCTCATTTGTAATCTGTTTTATTGTTTTGCTGTCAAACTGCTGGCACACAGTATCACATTATGGCACCTCACTTTTTTTTTTTAGAACAATGAGCTTTGTACAAATCAACCCACTTCAGGAGGCGGGGCTTAGAGGAGAAACAAAAATGTACAGTATGCGGAAAATGTGTTTTTTGCACTTTAAACCAAATAAATGCATTGCATTACACAAAATAATGTGCTTTTGAGCAACATCATACTGTATATGTCCCCTTTGTCAATGTTGAAAACTATTAATATTTTTGTGGAAACCACAATATGATTTTTCTTTGATGAATAGAAAGTCAAAAAAATACAATTTATTTGAAATAGATTTTTTTTTTTAAATGAAATTACTGGCACTGTTGATTATTCAATGCATTCTTGTGGCAACAAAGCATGAATTTCTTTCAAATAGATAAATAAATATCTATCTTACTGCCCCCAGATTTGTTAAGAGCAGTCTAGCTCTATTTTATCCAGGCTCCTCTGATGGATAATGTGCAATTGTTCTGTGGGAAAGGCCAGTTTCTTTCAGCATTCTGCAAATTCTTGCTCATTTTCTTTTGGAAAATGTAACATCTCTGCTTGTACAGTTCTATTACCATGAATGTGTGTGTAGAGCCTTTCTTAATTTCACATGTTGGAGCGCAGTCCTAGTTAAACAGCCCATCAGTATTTGCCAATGAAAACAGACTAGCAGCAGTGGGCTTTGACTAGCTAGCTTCGCTGCGCTGATGGGATGTCAGCTTTTACAATGATCTAACGGCGATCCATTTCCCTGAGGACTAAACTTTCCAGTCAAGAGAGATGCTGTAAATTGCCCCTAGATTAGATTTCAAATCCCTATTGTTTTAAAAGTTACTAGCACAGGTTATTCCTCTTTAAGACTTCCGGACTTTATGGTTTCTCGCCAGGCTCACCAGGTACAAAAGCAGCCGGTTTACTCCTGTCTCCTCTTATTACAAATCCCTGACCAGAAAATGGGACCTGAAGAGCTCACTTTAATGCTTTGGAGGATAAATCCACATTCATTTGGTGTCTATGCTGAAGCTGAGGACTCTATTGGCTAATGCTAGCTCAAGGTTAGCTTAGTTCAGATTTCATTAGCCATGGTTGTCAAGCCCTGCGTATAAACAATACTCAACAGACATTACATAGCGATAGAAATATTCCATTTTGTGCTACAGTTCAGTGAGTAACACCTTTAAATGTACTTCCATTTAATTAAATTAAATTATATTTAATAAAGCACAACAGCTATACATGCATAATGTTGTTATATATTAGTGCTGGGCACAATTAATCACAATTAATCAAATACATTTTTTTTTTTTATGATAATTCGAATAAAGGTCAAAAATTTATTATGTTTATATAAATACAATTACATGCAATTACATTATTTTTTAAAATAAAAAAATAAATATATAAATGTATATGCATGTAAATATTTCCAAAATAAACTGTATGTGTGTATTTATATATACACATAATAAATATACACATTCCACATACTGTACATATATTACAGTATGTAAACAAAAATGTTTATTTTGTAAGCGATTCACCTCAATTAATCAATTGACAACACTTATTTAAACCTTTTATATAATAACAATGAATTTTAAAAGTAAAAAAATAAGTCTATAAGTCTAAAATACATTTCTTATATATTGATTTGATTTTTCTTTTACTTTTATTATTGCTTTACAATTACAATTTCAGATTAAG
>JAUMHP010000052.1:5466934-5477071 GCA_032361065.1 Enteromius trimaculatus | reverse complement strand
TCAGGATAATTTTCATATTTTCAGATATGGATATCTCAATAATAACCTACAAATAAAAGGAAGAAATTTTATAATAAAACAACTGAAATATAATTAAAAATGTAATTGAAATCATTCTCAACCCTCATTCTGGTTTATTTCACTTTACCTATTGTATAATAAAATATTGTAATTTATTTTTAAAAATATTAAAATTGCTTTTCATATCATTAAAATAACATTTTAGATGTACTGTAAAACCAAACCAATTCAAATACAAACTATACAATTTAAATTGCTGTTTTTGCAAATAACCGCAAATAAACTGAAACAGTTAACAGTTTCGTGCTTTATTTAAATAAAAAAAGGGAAAAAACGTTTCCTGTAATTGAGCTAAATCTAAAATAAACTACATTAAAAATATTAGATGAAAATTGAAAAATATGCACAGAAATGATAAACAACGCTAAAAGGACAAAGCACGAAAAAAATCAATTAATATGTAAATAATAATAAAATTACTCTCTGTTTCTTTTTTTGCATTTAGATTTTTCAATAATCTAAAAAAGGAAAAAGCTATTTGGTAACTGAATTAAAATACACTAAAGGTAGATACAATAAAAAATCTATTACAATTCAAAATTCAATTAAAAATCATCCTATATTCATCATGCTGTTTTCTTAACCCAGTGTATTTTTGCAGAGGGATGAATTTTGCGATCGAGTTGGGAATTCAACTTCCAGGTCAGAGCTATGCACTTCTTAGTAACAGTAAAAGCAATGTTTGTTTTTTGTTGGGTTTTTTTATCTTTTTTTTTTTTTGTGGTTGTGTCTGAGATTAAAATCAGTGCAATTTCCTAAGAGACAACGCTCTGAGTCCACTGGAAATGGAGTGTCCAATATTTTGGCCACTGTACTTCTAAGCTCTTGCCAACATTTCTAGCTTTACTGCACCCAACTGTACAACTGAATGTGCTTTCTTCCAAGACAATATTTCTCTAGTACTTCTGGATTATAACTATACAGCTTTGATGAGGTGTAATACGGTTAGTATATAATCCAGTTAAGTCAAAAGCTAAACTTGATTCAAATAATTGCTTTGATCCAAATTCTATTACGAGCGCAGTAGCCAAACAGAAAGGAAACTCAAAATGCAAGTGACACTGCATTGTTTAGAAAAAAAAAAGCATTTGGTCTATGGAGATATACATTTCATATTCCCATGTATCTGTTGTCATTTATCAACACTAGAAACTGAGTGAGCTGAAAGTATATTTTGGACAAAAGCGCACAAGAATATTGTGCGACCTCAGATAACTCCTCTGTACTTGTCAGTTTAGGTAAAGCTTGTGATTGCCAGGGCTGCTCCTTGGGAAAAATCTTGGTTGTAACAAATAATGTGCTTGTTAGATAGATCATGTTTGTTTGTCACTTTCGTTCTCTTCTCCAGGAATACTTTCAAACAAAGATGCAACAAATCACGGTTTGTGTAGCCGAATAGTCACTAGACGAATTACTATAATCAGTTTAATGGATCAGTTTATGGCAAGGACAAAAATACTCTACGCTTTTCGGCCAATATTGAAACATTAGTTCAAATGTTCGCATTGAGAGGTTTATGATGCAGAGCTTTCACCAAATTTAAGACACATAAATGTTTAATTTAAAATAATAATAATAAACACATTTGCAAACTAATGAAAAGTGAAAAAGAAGGGATAGCCTAAACATTAAAATCAAACAATAGATCGTATTTTAATGAATGTAAATCCAATAAAATCAAATTTTTCATTTAATTTCATTTCAATTTTTATTAAATTTCATTATTAATTGAAAAAAAGAAAGTTTCTGCAAATGCAAAAGACTGTGAATCTTTTTAAATATCATAAATTGCAGTCAAAATGCACTAACAAACACTGCCATGTCAGTGTAGGAATGCAATCTTGTGAGACAGATAATGGGAGTGGATTATAACATAGACTGTAAAAAACAGTAGTGGTTCATTTGGAGCCTGAGTCTGAGCAGTAGTGATTCATTTAAAAGTCTGAGGAATAGCAACTCATTTAAAGCCCAAGTCCGAGCAGAAGTGATTCATTTGGTGTCGGAGTCTGAGGGATAGTGATTCATTTGGAGTCTGAGGAGTCGTGACTGATTTGGAGCCTGAGTTTACACTATTCTTAAATTAAAAAGCTTCCACTTGGAAAGGTGATCAAAAAGTTGCACTACGTACGTGTGCTCATCTTGTAAATAAAATAATTTCCTCATGACTTGATGGAGAACAGTATAACTTGTCTATCTTCATCAGTTGCCTTTCCACAGTAAACATCTTTAACGCAAACATAACAAATCTGATTGGACAAATGGAGCATTGTTTTTGCCTAAAGCATATTGTTGTCCCAGAGGAAACTTTTTTTTTAGTTTACCTCAATTTGTTCTGCCACAACAAATTACACACATGTATACTGGGAAAATACAGCTAAATGTAAACATGTGCCAACAGTAGCTTATCCTGATTGTCTATCATTACCAAACATTCACCCAAAATATACAAGCATATTACTCAAATTGGGGAGGTGGTTTACGGTAAATTGCTGATTTACTTGGGTAAGCTGTTTCCTGTAGCACAACTGGTACATTAACAATACTAGCATTAGCATTGTCAGAGCATTGTCGTTTTTGAATCTATTCATCTGATCTCCAGATCTAGCAATAGCACTTTTAGCTGTAGACCATCAGCATCTCGCTCAAAAATTAGCAACGAGTTAATTGATGGACTGGAGAGGTGTGGATTATTGTGATGTTTTTATCAGCTGTTTGGACTCTCATTCTGACAGCACCCATTCACTGCAGAGGATCATCTGGTGAACAAGTCATCCAATGCCAAATTTCTCCTCTTAAAAATCTGTTCTGATAAAGAACCATATCTTGCATAACCAGAGGATGAATATACAGCAAATTCTCATTTTTGCGTGAACTATCCTTTAAACACAACCTTGCAAAGTTTTGGCATGCACACTTGCATAAAGCGAACATCTGATTTATGTCACGTTGGATAAAAGCATCTCCCAAATGCATAAACATACACATCCTATACAGACATGCACATACACTCAAACACACAGTGGCTGGCCTGGACGGACTGTGAGTGGGTGTGAGAAGGTGATAAGCATCCCTTCGGCTAGAGACTCTCCAGTGGGACCTGACCTCCTCCGAGTCTCCCACAGACCACCAGTGGAATTCGCTCATCAATCATATCTCTCCTAGCTCCAGATGCATGTGCGTGTGGGGGCGACGGATGGATCAACAGGTCCATGAGATTCTCGTCAAACTTTGGATGGAAAGCCGCGGCGGTTGGGGACTCAGCTAAACAACATTTTAACATCTGGGTGAGCTGGCTGCCGAACACAAATTCAGTGAGCGGAGGGGTGGGGGGGATTGAGAGGCTTGGAGGGGAGTTTAAAGGAATAGTTGACCCCAAAATGAAAAATCTGTCATTATCGACTCACCAACATGTCATTCAAATTCACTTTTTTTTGTTTCGTGGAACACAAAAAGGCTTTTCACACTTGCAATTTAAAATTTGCCAAGCTGAAAACATAACAGTTTAAAGAGGGCCTTTTATGCTTTTTCACGCTGTTTATAACAGTCATTGACTGTCACAGTTGTTATCATCCTAGCCACTAGGGGGACTAGGTTTCTCATCTTTAGTGAATAAAGACAGGAAATAGTAGAGTAAGCACATGATTCTGTTTGTGCACCTTGCCTACTGCTTGTTTCAGTTTGACGCCTGTTTCACACTCCGTATGCAGTCCGTGTGCGTTACGTATGCGGTGCAGAAGCAGGACGCGGTCATTGTGCTTTCACACAGGACACATTTGCAGTGTGCTACGCTAACGCCGGTTCAATCCTCGTTTTTATGCAAAACCAATACAACAATAGTTTCCCATTCTGTGTTTCGTAAATGTGAATGCTTAGATTTCTGGAGACAGCTTTATTAGCATTATATAACTCTGTTTATTTTGCATGTAGTGCGTGTTGTTGACAAGAGAAAGGTGGTCGCGCTCTATATGTTGTTATGAAAGATTATGGAGAAGGAGGAGACGAGTGGGTTCACCCACTTAACCAGCGGAGAAGACAACTTGGAGCATGTCACCACCTTGTCTCAGAACTTCGTCTTGACAGTGACCGGCACATGAAATACTTCAGAATGATTGGCTGATGCGAACTCCCCCTCTTCCTCCAACGATATAAAAAGTAATTTTTGTAAGAAAAAAAAACATATCTGATGGCATTATGCAACTTTTATAGAAGTACTGTGCTCATTTATGTATTTTCCTTTTTTTATTCCTTTATTTCTTTATTGGATTTATTTTTCTAATTTACTGTGCACAAAGTATCACACATTAATTGTGCGTAAATTATGAATTTATTACAATTTAATGCCAATCCATGTTCATTTTGCCCACAAACAATCCAACCTGATCTCACGGCAATTCGTGCGTACAGTATTTTATGAGGTGGCTAATTCGTACGAATTTGTACAACCTCACTCATACGAATTCATACGATTTATTGTAAATCGTACGTATTTTACGAGATGCAAATTCGTATGAATTTGTACGAATGACCTAAACATAACCCCGCCCCTAAAACTTCCCATCACGTGATGTTAGACAAATTAGTACGATTTGGCACAAATTTGGCACCTCGTACGAATATGTACGAATTGCTCATGAGACTGTGTTGCACAATCTGCTGTTACAGATTCCAGCACAGCAAAAATAGACTCGAAATGATCCCTGCACTGCTGCAAACGCACCGCATCTGCAACACACTGCCGGACAGCAACCGCATGCAGTGTGAACGCTCTGATCCGTTAACATGGGTGCGGAAAAAAATACGCAACGCAAACACCCTGCATACGGAGTATGTGTGAAACAGGCGTGAGAAACCATTTGTTTCCTGCTCCAACCTAAGTTTGATGATTGGTATCCTTTATTCATTGTTAATTTTGAGAGGTGCTTCATGTGCTTTAGTTAATTACGTTATTGATGTTAGGTTCTAGTTCAGGTAAAGCTGTCTAATGGTTGTCTTGGCCTACACTAATCCTGTTTGAGAAACCTTTTGTTTCCTGCTCAAACGTAAGTTTGATTATTGATTATATCATTTATATATTTTGGAAAACTAGAATATGCTTTGCTTTGTTTTATTTTTTTTCTTGTAGAGGATTAATATTATGCTGTAGTTCTTGGACAACATATGATGTTTATGATGATTGCACTTATGGATCGTGGCCTGACAGTATGGCTTAAGCAACTCCTTGTTTGGGGTGAATACTTCCTGCTGGTCTAACATGCCAATTCACAACATCGTCAGTATTCTTCTAAAGACTGTTCTCCTACAGATAAGATTGTGCACTGGACTTCATGGACCATGATCTCAACTAATGGTGTACTGTGATGACTCTTAACTGTTTATAAATTTGGTGAATAAAATGTATTTCCATTTGATTTACAGTGTTTGGGTGTGTATTCAACAAATATATCTTTCACCTCTGACCAATCTAAATTTGTGCAAAATTGATGATCCCTCCCTTTGTTTTCATAGCTCTACTAGTGCAAAGTAGGGACAGTTATAACCCTTCCAACTTCCATTAGTGTCTAATGCTGCACTTTGAGCATAAAAAATATCTGCAAGGTTACAAAACTCAAACTACTTTCTTGGGCGGCTATGATTAATTTGATGTAGATTCAGATTCTACACTACATTATCATCGTTGTCAAAACAATTCATGAAAATTAATATTTTACAGAGAGAGACAAGTACAAAATAAATTAAGTGAAAATACATCGTTGAACAATCTTAACGCCTTTCAGAAGCAGGGGTTTCATCGAAACAGGAACCAAACAGGGAGAGGCACTGTAATAATGTGAAATAAGTAAAAAATAGCATCATATCCCAGGTTTTATGATTTCACACTGTGCTGCAGAAACAAGCATATTCCAACTCTTGCATCCATGGTCCTGAACTCAGTGGGTTCTCTAAATGGGTGTTTGGTTAAAAGCTTGAAATAAATTCTGTGGTAAAGATATTTTTACTTTTATTTTTGTGATTTTTTTTTAAGCTTATACTTGTCTTAGGCAATTGCTAACAAATGGCTAAATGGGACGACAGAGGTTGTCTGGGACATTCAGCATTATGTCACATTTTCTACAATAACCCAAAATGAAAAAAGCAGATAAATTTTTCGAGGGAATCAGAGTGATGCCAACTTTTGGGTTGGCCTACAAAAGGTCTGCAACACTGGATATTCAGTTATATTATATTATATTAAATATTGCATATTTAAGTCAATAGTATCAAACTGGGTTTATCCAGTCAATGTTACTGAACTAACTACATGGCTTAAAAGTTGCTTTAAAAGTAACATAAAAGATGATAATCTAGGACTAAGCTCAGTGTGAGAAGCCCTAAAAGGCCAAAAATGATCATAAGTGTCCATTACCCATGCATATTAATTTGGTACTTAGTGTGAGGAGTAGACAAGTTATTAAATCACTGAATTTTCCTGTTTGGATGAACTGTTCATTCCATGAATAAAAGTGTTAACAAAACATGGAAAGCATACAAGAAAATCAACTGGCAATGGATCGAACCCACTGTTATCAAAATCTTTATATCTGTGGGAATGAAATCATTCCAATAGTCTCAAAGCACGCACTCTTCCAAGTCACCCCGCTAAAATCTCTTTCCACTTTTTTGACTCTCTTTTTCAGATGTTTGCTTGCAATTTCATCCAGGGCGCTGGTTACCCTAACAAGCTGTGACAAACACAATTGCGTTCTGCTAGTGATGTGAAGATCAAAGTTGTCAGGGGAGTGAGCCATATGGCCAACACATGTATGGCCTCAAACTTTCAACATAATCAGCCACTGTCTGATCTTCTGCACAAGACAGAAACTGAAGCCAAATGTTTAGAGGTGTTCGGCAAAAGCGTGAAATTTTCCTAATGCAGTGCACAATGTTTGATATTTGCTGCTTAATAGATATGTCTATATTGCAGGCCTTCCAGAACACTGTGGGCTGTTGTGTTAAGTTTATAAACAACAAGAATAAGTTGAAATATTAGATACTATATTTTCCTGTCAAAGCTCTGTATGCCTAGAAACTGCCATCTAAGACACCTTTAACCAAAATTTGAATGCAACTGTAATGCATTCGTTATGCATAATACAATACCAGAATGCATGAATATATCATTTGTTAAATATTTATATTTTAACAAATCAAATGTTCTTTTAATCAAAGAATCCTGGAAAAATGTATCATGATTTTCATATAAATATGAAGCACCACAACTGTTTTCAACACTGATATACAGTGCCGTGCAAAATTAATTTATTATGTTTATGTTGCAGCCTTTTGTTAAACTGCTTTAAATTACTTTTTTCCTCCACATCAATCTATGCTCTACACACCATAATGACAGCAAATAACATCTTTTCAAATTTATTAAAGCTAAAAAACTTAAATAAGCCCATTGCATAAGTATTCGTACCCTCATCTGGGACAGCTGAAATTTAGCTGAGGAGCATTCATTTCATTTGTAAATGTTACCACACTTTGAGTGAAGTTAACTTGTGGGAAATTGAATTGAAGCATTTTTGTCCTAATGAAAGGTCTAACAGCTGAAGATGCCTATTAGAGCAAAGACCAAGCCCTGCCTGTACAGAACTCCGAGACAGGATTGCATTAAACCATGCATCTGGGGAAGAGTTTAGAAAAAGAGCTGGCCTCCTGGCCAAACTGATTCACTGTGGTGACAAAGATGCTGATGGTCACTCAAGTTGAGATCCATGATCAGATAGGAGAAATCTGCAGAAGGACAAACATCACTATAACACTTCACTGATCTGGCCTTTATGAAGGTAGGTCCAAAATCAATCCTATCCTCAGTGAAGACGCATGAAATCATAAAAGGAATTTCCAATAAAGCAAATCACCTGCAGAGTACCATCCCAAAAGTAAAGTGTGCTGTTAGCAGCTAAATGCTGTGGGCTTGTTTTTCAGCGGCAGAGACTGAGGAACTCGTCAGAGTAGAAGTCAAGCTCAATGCACCAAAATATAATGATATATTGAAAACCCAGGCCAGAGCATTCAGATCCTCAGGAACAAGGTTCACAGCAAGGGTGGCTCATAGACAATTCTGTGAATGTCTTTAAATGGCCCAGTACAGCCTGCCATTGAACCCAATCACTGAACCCTTGTCACATCATACCCAAAAATATAGTTGAGGCTATTAAAGGTGATTCAGCTAAGTACTGAGTTAAGGGTCTGAATACTTAAATACTTTGGTGCATTGAGTGTAGATTGAAGAGGAAAAAAGTAATAAAGCCGTTTAACATATGGCTACAACATACTGTAACAAATCATTAAAAAATTAAGGGGTTTATACTTTTGCAAGGTAATGTAAATGTTTCTAATATGCAAATCAGCATATTAGAATGATTTCTGAAGGGTTGTGAACACTGGATTAACGATTCTGAAAATTTAGGTGTGCAACAAAAAATAAATACTTGAAAAAATATATACATTCAAGTAGAAAACAACTATTTTACATTTAAATAATATTTTGCTATATTATGGATTTTACTGACTTCTTGAACAAATAAAAGCAATCCAGGTGAGCATAAAAGAAAAAAAAAAATCTGAAGCAAAATACTGAAACTGTAATTTTGTTTGTGCCTGCAAAGGTTCAATTTAAAATAATCATCACTAGGCACTTAGATAAGATGTTATAGCAGCTATATACAAGTATGGAGAAGTATGGAGCTTTGTGAGAAAATAAAAGCATCGGGAGCAGATGTATTGTTGACGAGAGAAGATAAAATGATAAGGTGTCTGCAGCTTTCTCCTCTTGTAATTACAGGATGCTTGAAATGAGAAATACCAGACAGGCTGATCCTGTTCTCCTCTGCGTCGCGTGTCTCTGACGGCCTGTTCTCAGCATCGCTGTGAGACTGCAGAGGTGGTACACATCTCATAGCAAGAGACGCAGAGACAGACAGGATGAAAGACAGATAAGCAGAGAGAAACAAAGCCAGAGATAAAAACTAAACTCCCAGGACTCTATATCTCTGTTCCACACCATAGAGAGCTGCTGTCTACACTGCCTAAAGGAAAAATTAAGTGAATGATAAAGTTCACTCAGAAATTGCTATTAAAATTCACAAAGAAATGGCAGTGACACACTAAATTAAACAATAAGTATTAGAAATAGTATTTTCTTGTAAATTAACTCTATTAATCTTGGTTTTATTTACTACTTTGAAAAGTAATTTTTACAGCACTTGCAAGAAGAATACTATCTAGCCTTATTTGCTTTAGTATTATGTTCTTCAGTTCAGGGCTTCAGACCAAACAGCACATACGAGGCATAGTTCTGGTTTGGCGAAGGGCGTCTCATGTTTTCATTAAGGTGAGAGCAAAACCACAAAATAGGACTCTTCATCGAAGTCCTGGCACATTAATGCAGTGCTGCGTATGGGAGAGCATATGCTATCAACAGGAGCTTAAATTAGCTCACCTCGGCTCTTAATATTAATTGACTGATTAATATGGAATTGGGCCTGCAACTAGACAGCTGCATTTAATAATACAGCAAAAATAATATACTTTATAAGCAACACTATTAGAGGGCCAGGCACTCTCTAGGCCTAAAGAATACATCTAAAAACACAAACACTAACTTCTCAAAAGATGCAATGTTAGTTGCTTTGGATAAAAGCATCTGTCAAATGCATAAATGTAAATGGATTTTCACATTTTCTAATGAAAATATAAGTGGCGCATGCCTGTGTAAGACTCACCGCCACAACGTTAGTGTGTTCTGGGTGGTTTCCAGATCATTTCTATGTGGTTACGAAGGTGTTCTGAGAAGTTGCTAGCATGATGGTATGCGGTTGCCAGGGTGTTCTGGGTGGTTTCTAGGCGGTTAAGTCAAAAGAGCCCACACACACGTCTCAATGATATTATGTAAGTCTGTGTGATATTTCAATTGGTTGTAGTGTTCGGCAGGCACAAATTGCGTAAAAAAGTAACAGTCCAACAATCCATATCATTCATTTTGATCTGCAGCACAAACTGTGCAGGAAAAGA
>JAUMHP010000052.1:5395558-5408566 GCA_032361065.1 Enteromius trimaculatus | reverse complement strand
TTTGTTAAGTACATAACTCCACATGTGTTCATTCATAGTTCTGATGCCTTCAGTGAGAATCTACCAATGTAAATGGTTATAAAAATAGAGAAAACACATTGAATGAGAAGGTGTCCAAACTTTTGGCCTGTACTGTAAATTATGATCTTACATCAGGTGTTACAAAGAATTTACCGCACTTGCAGTGTTAAACATGAAACAGAGAATACCTGTTGAAAAATGATTGTTGTAGCAGTTTTTAGTGTTTGCACTGGCCTGTTTTTGTCATATTTTAACACCCGTTATTAAATCATGCGACATTTCCTTCGTCTGGTGGTTGGTAAACGCAGAAACAATTGACAAAATATCGGATTTTTGAACACGTGAGAAGCTCAGCTGCAACAATCACGGGAAATTAGTCAGCAACGGGTTCATGCATTCATTTTCATGATTTGATCTCTCTTCGTGGCTTAGATGAAAGCACAGAAGGGGAAACACTGCAGACAAGTAGTCGTATGAGGGACTTTCACTCTCATTGAGTCTCGTCCCATAAATCTGCCTCTTTCTTTCCTCCCTCTGTCTACTCGCTTCTCATTCTCTTCTCTTGGCACTAATCCTGTCTGCTATTCACGGCCAAGCTGCTCGCTAGAATGACCGTCGGGGACGGACATCAATGTGGATTCCTTCATGAACCGCGTGAAGGGGTGAATAATTCCTTTGACACCTCTTAGACGCTTGCAGGAGAGAGCCAGACACCAGGGATTATCGGAGGAATAAAACAAGCTCTGGTGAAAGAAAACTTCCTCTTTAATGTTGAGGGATGCAGCGAGCTGTGACCGGCTGTGGCGCTTTTGTACATTCACTCTCCGTCTGCTAGTGTGGAAGAACATGCAACCTCTTTTTGGTAACTTCTAATTTGATAACGAGACATAAAGCAGGAAACAATAAGGAAGGGATCAGAACCTGTGCTGTGTGCATAATCACAACTATTCCAAACAACTGCTCCCACATGGTAAATGCAATTTCTTTAATAAAAACAAGCCAACATGAAGCACTACGCATATTTTGAGTGTAACGGTATATGAAAAAAAGCAATCATCATATATATTTTTTTTGAATAGTCATAATCTGGCAAAAACAATGTGAATATTCCTTAAATGACTTGAAAAAAGTGATTTGTAGTGTAGGACTGTATTCTTAAAACTTGTTAAATTCACAGAATATAATAAAAGATTATTAATAACTGGAAGCTAAAATCCAGAGAATCTTGACCATTATCATGTTTCCTTATCATAAACCTGACTAAATGTATCATGTTATTTCTTTTCATTCATATGCTATATAACAACACACCTTCAAACACTCTGGTATTAACTGGATATTAAATGTGCTGCTTAATGGTTACACATGTGCCTGTGTGATAAAGGTTCAGACATTGTTGACAGCTCATTAAAGATCAACAGAAATGCTCTGAGAGCAGCCTTCCTGGAAACACAACATGCACAAGTAGCACACACACACACACACAGCTAAAGAGAGCTGAGACTTGGATTCATGTCTGATAGCCAGGGGCAACATCACAGCAAGAGCTACTGATAAAGCCATTAGTCACGGTGAGTACATCAACATCACCGGCCCTATGAGCCAGAGCAGGATAAATGCACTGTGCTCAGGAGAACAATGGTGGCATGTATCAGTTTTAACAATGTACTGCAACCTCAATATGCCTTTACAATACTGGCTTAAGGCAGGAAACCAGACTGGTTAAAGAAAAAAAGTATTAATAGATGTTGCCATACATTCCAAGTTGATTGCTTACATTATGAATTGCACATTTTGATTACAATACTTTTCTAAAAATGTTTAAATACTTAAACTATGCATAAATTAAAGGTTCCTTTTATCACTCATTGATAAAAAAATACATTCAACTGTGTAAGAAACTGTCAAATGCCTTAATGAATTAATGTAAATAGTCAAATACTGTCTCATTTTGAGAAAATGGCCTTTTAAAGGATATTGGTATTATACAGATTTAAAAAGGGAAATTACATTTATAGTTAAAAAAATGTAAAAGTTTATTTTGGATGTTTTTTTTCCTACTAGTCTGAAACAAAATGTTATGAAAAGTCAAATAACTGAAAATCTCAAAAATGAACAGTGAATGAAATTAGGCTTTCATCTGTTTTAAAAAAATGACAATACATTTTAAAAATAGCCAGCATTGTGCAACTGATGTAGTTTTGTGCATGCACTGCTTTAAATACACTCAATATTGCATGAAACCAAATGCATTTGGACAGAATTTGACTAAAGATGCCAGGCACTCATTCCCTCTATTTTTAAGACATGATAGGTGCCCCCAATGCATCACATCACTGAAGCATCACATTCTTTGAGAAGGCAATCTTGCAGTACAATAGGTGTAAAAGAAAATGCTGACAATAAATACACTTATTAACTAATTCCATTCCAAAGCTATAAGTAACATTTTAATAAAAAAAAAAACATAAGCTTCGTGTGTGATGCCAAATGCCAAATTTTGCTGAAATCACTTCTGAGTTGAGTCTCTTCTGCTATGGAAAGCGACACAAGCCCAGTCTCATATAAATAGTATAAACAGCACGGCAAATAAAAAAGAAAACTTGGTATTGATATTCAAAAATTGACTTTGGCATATGACACACATGTACATTTAGCATGCAAATAATATGCAGTTTGTGGTGTACATATGATACGAATCTACCCCAAAACCCTAATCTTACTCATACATGCCATTTTTGCCCATCTATACCATGAGTTGAGTTTTCGTTTTTATTTAGCATATTATTTATACACACATTCATGAGGTTGGGTAGCACATGGAGATGCTGGCTAGTTTTTTAAATTATTCAAACTGCTACTTGCCTTGTCTATATAGCTGGCGTCTAAGGCTGATGATACACTGGACAACCTTTTTGAGCAATGCTGCTTTGGCCACTTTTCCATTGAAAACGTGCAACAAATTTCTATCTGGATAATTGAAATCGGTTTCGGGCCCTGTGTTTCACCTGGTTGTCCGTTGACGGCAACATTTCTCAAAAAGTTGCCCAGAGTATCATCAGCCTAAGTTTTAAACCACAGCCACAGTCTCCAATTCCCAATGGTTATTGCCTCTACTTTTTCTTAAGTGCACTCATATCAGACCTTTTAAAGGCTTTTGTAATCGCAAGGGGCTTCTTAGCTGATAGCATGAAGATAACCGCTATCACATCTATTTTAGTTTAACATTCAAAATAGCTGCTATCACTTTTGTAAACAACCATTATCATCAGTATCAGGATATTCTATCGGTAATAAATTACATTATAAAATATATTTAAATAGAAAGCAGTTCCTTTAAATTATAAAAATCGTTCACAATATTACAGTTTAACCGTATTTTTTAATCAAATAATTGCAACACTTTTTTTCAAAACCTTTTATAGAAATCTTACTCTAACTTCTAAATGGTATTGTATTTGATCATTTTTAACTTCATTTAAATAGATTACAAATTTAAAACATGACTGACAAAGTGGACAAGCAATACCGTTTTTTGAATTCTAACAGACGCAGTCACTTGGTAAGACTTCATTTTGAGTCTACTTTAGACATTCTACTTACAGTAAGTAACTTTGCAACTACATGTCAACTAGCAGTTATTAGAGTATTTTTAGACTGTCTGCTAACACTTAATTATGATGAGCAAGTATATGTCAACTTATTCTACTAACCCTAAACCTACCCTTACAGTCTACTCTGAGAGTTAGTAGACATGTAGTTGCCAATTAACAAGAATTAGTTGACATGCAGAATACGTAGTTTACATGCAGTTACAAATTTACTTATAATTAGGAGAATGGAGTCAAAAAACACTTTTATCCAAAGCATCTTACAAATAAGCCACAAGCAATTTCTCATAAGTGGCAACAATATTCGTAGCACGCAATGCCAAGTTTAAAGTTTAAGATAGATTAGCGTACAAACTAGATTAGCACATGGACGTATCCGCTATCAGTGGCGTATTTTTAAAAGCGTGGAACCCATCCTATCATGTACACGGTAATCTGAAAAGAGCGCAATCTGCCGGCACTATCAAGAGCAGGACGAGTGCCGTCTCTCCAGCGGTTTGTAAATGGACTCTAAAGACAAGCGACGGCACCATGTGACCAAAGTGAAGTGGACGGCACGCTCCTTATCTCTGAAGGAGAAAGGGATGGCTGGGAGCAGTGATGGCACCTTCGTTCTCCAGCCAGAGCTGTAACATGAAAACGGCCGTCCCTGCTGGCAACAGAGCTAAAGTGGATCTATTTCAGGTGCTGTACTTCAAGAGGCCGGTGCGCAGAGACATGACAGAATGGACGCTGCTCAAACGGCTGCTGGACGCCGTGCACCAGCACTCCACCATGATCGGGCGTCTCTGGCTCACGGTCATGGTGATTTTCCGCCTGCTAATCGTGGCTGTGGCCACCGAAGACGTCTACACGGACGAGCAGGAGATGTTTGTGTGCAACACACTTCAACCAGGATGCCCCAACGTCTGCTACGACGCCTTCGCCCCAATCTCGCAGCCTCGCTTCTGGGTCTTCCAGATCATCACGGTGTCTACTCCGTCACTTTGCTTCATCATCTACACCTGGCACAACTTGTCCAAGCTGCCGGAAGGCGAGCAAGCGAGGGAAGCGTACGATCACAGTTGCGACTCGGATAGTTGCTCCATAAAGTCACACAAACATCTCGGACATAGTCTTGCTGACGTTCTCGAAGGCATCGCCAACCAGAGCACCCCAGCGCAGCAGGAAGCCAGAGCTCCGATTAAAAGCTCCTCAGGCGTGCTTTCCAAGTACTATGTCTTCCACGTGTGCTTTCGCGCCGTTTTGGAGGTCGGTTTCGTGGTGGCTCAATGGCTCCTCTTCGGTTTCCATGTTCCCGCTCACTTCGTGTGCACGGCAACGCCTTGCATGCAGAAGGTTGACTGCTACGTCTCACGTCCCACCGAGAAAACCATCTTCTTGATCTTCATGTTTTGTGTCGGGGTCTTCTGCATCTTCCTCAACTTCTTGGAGCTCAATCATCTGGGCTGGAAGATGATCAAGAGGTCGGCGCTCATCAAGGACGGCTCCTGGAAGGGATACGGCACTATAAACCAAGACTCGCAATCGATAGCCTCGCTAACTTTCAGAGACGTGACCAGCACTACTTCTCTACCTACCTTAGATCTAGTTGTGGACCATCAACCTGACTGGATCTGTGCTGGGAACTGCTCGACGAGGAAAGACACCTGCAGAATAACACCGTCACTGAAGAATAAAACGCAACCGAACAAAGGAAGAAAATCAAAGCAGAGGAGCACTGAGGTTTGGATATAAACTCAATTGTGGACAATCCGGAGAGTCTTAAATTTGATTACAATGCTATTTTTGTTGCTGCTACCGAGCTTAGGAAATAAAATACACAATCAGCCGAGACATGTAATGAATATTTCCACGTTATTTATTTATGCAATGTACAGTGTGTAATAATATATTCATTTACAACATTTATAAACCACTTTGTGTATAAATTATGCCAGAGAGCAAAAAGAAAACATTTCACAGCCTTTCCTTTCACTCAGTGATGTAGTGATGAACATTTGATTAGAAGATTTGTAAGAGCACTAAAATTGGTACAGGAGTTAGTAATAGTGTTTGGAAGCTATAGGCTATTCTACATCTAAAGGTCGAGATCAAGATCAGGGTGCCACACTTTCTTTCGAGTCGAGCGATTTCTTGTTTTCATAATAACCTCTAGAATATATACTGTTGTTTCTGAGAATCAGATCATTCATTTTACTAGAACATCATCTATAATCTTTTAACTTTCGAATTAAAAGCTGCCGTGTGTATTTTTTCTATGTTAAAAGGTTTCACATCCCAGTATTCTGTGCAGAGATAATTATACACTATGCCATTCAAAGGTTTGGGGTTTCTCTCTTATATTCACCAAGATCGCATTTATTTTGTTAGAGATACAGTAAAAACAGTATGTTTTATAGTATATAAATTTTTAAAAATATTTTATAATCAAAAAACTGTTTTTTATTTGAATATATTTTATAATGTAATTTATTCATGTGATCAAAGTTGAATTTTTAGCATCCTTACTCCAGTCTTCAGTGTCACATGATCCTACAGAAATCATAAGCTCAAGAAACATTTATTATTGGTAGAAATGTTGAAAACATTTGTGCTGCTCCATGATACTTTTAAAACATATTTTGTAATAATTGTCGTGTGACTGTTTACTTCACAAGTTGACATGTTTCTACAGAATTAAACTCTTAATTTCTTTAATTCCTAAACAACTACAAAATATTTACTGACCCCAAACTTTTAAACGGTAGTGTATGTAAATATGCAAATTTCCTGAGGATTGTAAACACTGATACTTTTAAAACAGTTTGTTTGAGTGGTCTGAAAAATGAATGTTCAGCTCAACAAATGGCATGGGTTCGGGGAAAAACTTACATATTTTTTCCAAACAATGAAAAATGGACTGTGAGGTATATATTTCTAAAAAATAGGGCTGAATAAAAATATCTAAATCTCTATAGTGATTTTTAAAATTCAAAGATCCACTCCAAAATTCCTTGATCTTTTTACTTTTTTTTATCTGCTGATAAATCTACAGTAAAACAAGATATTTCAGTACTATTTTGAATACTTTATAGATTGAACTGCATGGACCTGTTGAATTGTTGCTAATTAATTAAAAAAAACATGGAAAATTTTTTTTGGAAGGCTCCCTATATAATCTATAGCAACAGCTAAGAGAGAATTTCTTTCCACGCTGACATTTTCTTAAAAAAAAAAAAAAAACATTCTTTTTGGCAACTCAGTTTGGTTCTGTTAGTGGCACAGAAGTTAGACGTTGCAGTTGTAGACATCTTTTGTGTCAAACTGCTTTTTCCCTTTTTGCTCTCTTAATGCTTAATTTGGCCAGAAAAAAATAAAACAGGGAATGCCAAGTCAAAAAAGGAATGATCTGAAAACATCTGTGACGGTTAACTGCAGAATCTATCCAAAACAGTCATTCAAAGTTCAATTTCATGCACAAGGAACATACAGCTCAGAGTAACAAAAATAACGTTCGACATTACTGGAATACAGTGTTTTTCGGGGACAAATACAAACACAAATTTTGTCAGTTCAAATTAAATTGATCCGAATTAGAAAGATGTCCACTGCCGCTGATAAGCACAGCACAGTTCGACTGGGAATGTTTCATTAACATCAGCAAATTGTAAAATATCATTCAGAATATGACATTGGTCTAACAAGCCACATAGGCAAAAGGTTTTGGTTACATACAGTACGAAGTTGTGAACCATATCAATATATATTTATATATATATATACTTTTAGCACTCCATAAGATAAGACTGATAAAATTTTGTATTTCTCGTCATGGCAGAATAAGATACAATAGAAAGTGCAATGTCCTAAAACCAAAAAACAACAACAAACACAAAAAAAAGTGCACATCAATGGGTGTGTTATTCTAAAGCTTTAGTGCAATACAGCCACCGTTCAAAAAAAGCACTTGGAGGAGAGTGAAACCCATTAAAAAACACCTGCGATACTAACTATGATACCTAAGATCACAATAAGTCTGTAAACGGAGACAAACAGAGAAAGATAGAGGACATTCATAAGAGTAGCAGTCAAGAGAGTCACAGTTTATAGAAAAATTGTGTTTCAAAAAACACATAAGACCACCGCAGGCAGGTAAACCCCATTTCAGAGCAACATAAAAATATACCTAGACAGCGAAAGTCTAAATCCACCCCATTGGATGCATCACATTTTCAAATGAATAAGGTAAATGCTGCGCTGAAGCGGAATTAAAATTACACTGCAGAACAACAACAACAATAAAATTTAATCAGTGATTTGACATTTTCTGATAAAAATATCTAAACATGGTTAAATCTAAACAATTTCAGCATGTTTTATTTTATTTTTATTTATAATGAAGACATATCTTTTTAATTGGGAAATTGGTTCATGAATAAAACAAAAATATTAACAAAAAATATTTAATGGCAAAATAATTATAAATCGAGTATTAATGGCAAAATAAATTGTTTATTAAATTGTAAACTGATAATTTATACTGACAAACTACAGCAAACGATTTTGCCATTTTTAGCTGGTGAAAATACTTTCAACCACCAAAAAAAAAAGTTAATTGCTTTTTAAAAGTAATTTTTTTTTTGTCCTTTTTACATTAAAAAACACAATTAATTTTACTTATGAAAGTTTTATATTTGTTTTATTTTTCATTTGACTTGCATATATGTATATATTACGCTGATTCATCTTTTAAAAATAAATGCATCATGATTTAGAGATGTTTAGATATTTTTACTGAAGAACAAAGCAAAAACACTGGTTAAAAATCATTTCTTGCAGTGTAAAAATCGAGATTCTTCACTATGAGGCCTGAAAAACGTAACAAGATAAATAAATACTGAAATGTAAAAGGTTGAGAATCATCTGTGGTCAAGCCCAAGACTTTCATTGGTGAGAATGCAGCAGAGGATATTGGGTGAGCTGACGGTTCAGACAGTCTGGTTTGCCGTTGGCTTGGCTCATTGAGGCAGGGGCACTAAGACCTCCACGTAGTTTATGGGGAAGAAGCCCGATTCGCCGTTAATCATGCCTTCATACCAGTTCTCATCGATCTGATTGGTGAGGATGATGATGTCGCCCTCTTTGAAGCCCAGCTCGCCCTCGTTCTCTGGCTCAAAGTCATAGAGTGATCGACAGCAGGGCTGGTCCAAGTGTGACTCGATCTCTGCAATGAGATAAAATACAACCACAGCACATATTTAAACATCTGTTAAAGGAGTAGTTCATCCATTCACTAAAATCTGTCATTTGTACTTATTATGTTGTTTCAAACCTATTTGTTGCCTTTTTTATTTAATGATCTTGTCCTACAATGACCACAGTGACAGTGGCTGTCATTCATGGATATATTATTAGAGTTTTTGTTAATATTTTGATCAGATTTTGCAAAAGTGTTTACATTTTATTACTTTTGATGTGCATTTTTATTCAAGTTTTTGTTTTTACTAGTGCTGTCAAACAATTAATTGCATCCAAAATAAAAGATTTAGTTTACATAATATATTTATGTGCACTATTTATTATGTATATATAAATACACACACATTCATTATATATTTTTTAAATTTGTGCATGTATATACATTTATATATTTATATTATTACATTATATATAAATATATTCAATATATAAACATAATATATTTTTCTTGAATATTTACGTTTGTATTATTCATATATACATAATATACACAGAACACATTCATATTATGTAAACAGAAACATTGCAATTAATTGTTTGACAGCAACTTTAATTTAATTTAAATAAAATTTTTAATTGTTTTACTTTAACTAATATACTATTATAGTTTTTCATAATATTTTGAATTAGACTTTTTTATATTTGTTGTAATTTTTAAAGGTCAGTCATTTAGTGTTGTGTTTTTATCATTTTTATTTTTATTTATTTTTTTCTCTTTTTAGTACTTTAACTTAACTAGTTTCTTCATTTTAATTTAGTAAATCTTTATTTTATTTCAAGTAATTGATTAATGGTTTACTCCAAAAAATCACCATAAAAGTACAAACATATTTATATTGTAGCTTTAAGCCAGAAACATAACAAAATTGATGACATTTAAGGCTCATTTACATCCAGTATATTCCTTATAAAAAAGATATTAAGTATAATGCAATTGACAAATGCATAAATATAATGCAGTAACTTAATTTAGTTGCATACACGTTGGAATCACTTGAGGGTGAGCAAATTGGGTTTAAAATGAAATATTTAACACCTATGTGTTGAATTCAAACATCCAGTGCAACCAATGGAAAACAGTACAGGGTTACTGAGAGGAAAAGTAATAGAAAATAAGTTTGAGAGCTGATGTGTGGGCAGATGAGATGAGTGGGTCCACATGAAATCTCTGACCGCAGATCTCCATTAAAAGCTCTACATATTTCTGCAGAATTCAAATGGCCATTATCGATCAAATACTGCAATCTCCTGACATTCAGTGAGCATCTAGGCATGGACCTACAGGATGATACTCACGTTTGCTATCACCATTAGGGCTTTCAGGCCATGATAGACTCATGGGTGCTGTGTGTGTGAACTCATCAACTGAGAGCAAAACACATGAGATCGAAAATGAGAGAAAAACACATACACACCATTCAGCTAAAAAACACACTGTTGATGCACATGAACATGATCACAAATTAAAAACAACAACCATGTACGTCATCTATAAATTACGGATTTGAATTGTAAGGTTGTCTGGTTCTGATTCTATTGCTGCTTTTATGTTTTCCCAGTGCTTCTAGTTTTAAAGTCTTTTCAAGTCTGCTTCATATTTTGCATTGCGTGATTGAAATATACTGTAAATAGTCCAAACAGGTAAAAGTAATAAAATGTCTAAGATAAACATTACCACCTACGTTTTCCATTTACAGTGTGGTTGACTTGGATATCTGAAAGGAATATGAATGAATATGTAAGAAAACTCGATGGTGGTGAAATATGTGAGCAACATACAATAAAAGCTATTCATGAAGCTCTAGTTTCTTAAAAAAAGAGGTAGAAGGAAAAAAAAACTAAAAACTAAATTAAAATTAAAATGCAGAAAATGTATTTTTTCTACCAGTCAATGGCTGGTAAATCAAGAAAATTATTTGTATTCATTAATTTACATATATTTTTTGCTAGTAAGCACTTGCATTATATTATTAATAAATATAATGTATAAAAAATAGGAGAAATATCATAGAAAATAAGATCACGTTTCAATATCTTACATTTTTAGCAACTAAAAGTTACGTTAAAATACAAAAAGAAACATTTAAGATTCAGCATATGTTGTGATTTTATACTTGTACTGAAGCACACAAGTTGAGATGTTTTGATACCTGTGCTTTTGACTGATGAGGTGTGGGTAAGTCCATTGTGCTGCGTGTTTTCAACAGTCTCCAAACTGGACACGATCGACTTTGGCTTAAACTCTTTTTTGGGCCGGCTGCTTGCAGTAGAAATCCTGTGAAAGCAAAATATATGTGCGTGAACTCAGCGCAAATTGTACAAGAAACGTACATTTGTGTCACAGTTGACACTTTCAACATATCTTCTAACAAAGACAGATCAATAGGAAAAACAGTTTCAAGCTAATGTCCAGCATACCTGTTCTGTAGTTTGCTATCGAGCTCCTTCAAGATCTCTAAGGACTGTTGATGGTAATCCAGTGCTGCCTCAATCAGAGCTGATAACTGACTCACCTGCTCCACCTACAGGTAAATGAAACGCATGACGTTTTCACTAATCAGAGAAACAGAAACCTTACTGATGCACATGTCCAATATATAAAACACATACAGTGTGGTGCAGCACATTATAGAGATTATATAATCTATTATATAATATACAGATTACGCACATGTATCCGGACATTTAATAATGTAAGAATGCCATGCAAGAATAATGTTGTAATATTATACTTATATTATTGAAATAAAATAAGTCCCAAAAATTAAATTAAAGGGATAGTTTACCCAAAATGTAAAATTGTGTCATTATTTACCCTTATGTTGCTCCAAACCTGTATGAGACTGCATGCTGGACATAAAGAAGATATTTTGAAGAATGCTGGGAATCATACAGTTGTTGCTCCACATTGGCTTGCATAGTATTTCTTTCCCAACTACGAAAGTAAATGGGGACCAACAACTGTCGGGTTATAAAAAATACTTTCTTTAGTGTTTAACATACTTTTGAACATGACGCAAATTTTTGTGTCAACTATCCCCTTGAGAATCATGATTTCTGAAAACTCTTTAAAACAGAGTTTTCTACAGACATACATACGCATATAGATTTATACTTACGTATACTATAGATAGATAGGCAGATTCTCATTAGTAATTTTCCTTACATCATTCTCCAAAAAGTTGAACATGCTACTCTCAGCGAGTTCTTTGGATTCCTCAAACTTCTCCACAGCCTGTTTGATCTCCTCATCAGGAATCTTGCCTTGCCGTTTCTTCTTGTAGTCAAAGTCTAACCGTCGACCCTCCAGTTTCTTCAGGTGATGCTATCAGGAAATCCCATGAGATGTAATCAGCCATGAAAGCACAATTACAGGCCGATCTCGATATGAGACTAAACACTGATCACTTAATCAGCCTAATCAATATATCTGTACTTCACTAACCTTAAACATGAACTAAAAAAGGACAAACTGCTATCTAGAAACGATAGTGTACAATCGGGGGGGAAAAAACGAGTAGCCACCATAAGGGGGTGTCACGCTCCATGTAGATTTAATCAGCTTTTTCTAGGCCACTGTTTTTGCCTGGAGTATTCATCTTATGGGAGTTTACATCTTTTCAAACCACATTTCAAATGGTCTTTAGGTATAAAACATTTTAAATGCAAAATTGTATTGAACCTTTAATAGTTCACTTAATTTAATAGCTTAATTTAAAGAAAATAACAAACAGCTTTGTACCACAATCTCTTTGAGGTCTTTGTCTTGTAGAGTCTGAAGTGGGTCAATGAAGTTCTGTTTCACATTGATATCAAGGGCATCTTTAATATCAGCCATCTGCTTCATGGCTTCCCCAATGTCCACCAGCGCAGCTCCTGAGAAGATGAGACAGACATACTATTGTGACTTTCGTGTAAAACTAATAACTTTATCTTTATAATACAAAATCATCTAATAAATACTTGTATTATTTATCTACTTGGTAACACTTCAGAATAGGGGGTCAGAATAATGCATTAGTTAAGCATTAATTAATGTTTAATTTGTTCACAATTAAGCATTAGTTGAGCAAAAACACACTACTAATTAATGATTATTAGTAGTGTGTTTTTGCTCAACTAATGCTTAATTGTG
>JAUMHP010000052.1:5311523-5335606 GCA_032361065.1 Enteromius trimaculatus | reverse complement strand
GTTCCCACGAGTTAATAAGTCGTGGCCACGACAAAACTAAGTGAACCGAAGACGTCCCCTCCCGGTCACCGTAGTATCTCGATCACGTCTTGTAAGTATAACATAGATAAGCAAGGTAAACTATTGGAATTTACCCAAGAAGTTAATTTGCATGGGCATCTAAGATATGTTTAAAATATTTAATTAAATTTGGTTGGATGTTAAAGGAGATTATTTTTTTTTTTTTACTTTTCTAGGTATTATGACAAAGAGCCTGCAAACCAACCTGATCATATCCATCTTCTCTCTGGCCGTGCTGGACATTCCTGATGGCTACAAACTAGAGCAGCAATAGTATCTGTTTAACAGTAACTGTGTTTTTCCAACTCAGAATATGTGCAAATATAATTCCACATTATCTGCTCTGTGTCACTGATATTCTTGGCTTGGGTTTAAATGGCTGACAAGCAGATCAGGTGAGATCTCTTTAGAGGGATATGGCTAATACTCACTCTAGAGTAAAATTATATCTTATACCTAAAATATGAACTACACAAATACACAAAAGCAAGATAATATTTTGATATTAAAAAAGTAATCCACTTTACCTTCAATGCGATTGCTTGTATTACTGTGATGTAGCGAACCTCAGAAATATGAGGCATTTCTGTTAAAGTTTATAAAATGCATGTTTGACTCTTTTAAATTACTTTTACCGAAAATGTATTCATTTTTTAGAATATTACTTAATTTTGGTCAAATACCAATATAAAGCCTACTTTGTCATTAAATGTATAAGGCCTCTAAATTAGGTTTACTGTGCAGCGAGTGAAGGGCCGTTTTATGTAATTGTACAAACATAAACCTTAGCTTGTGATTCAACAGTGTAACTTTTATGTCGTTAGTCATATTTCAAGACGAGCGTTTACGCAACTGATGCTTAATTGTTTGTCCCTTTAGTTTTTGTAAAAAATAAATATTTATTATTTCATATTTTGTTCAGTTTGAGCCTCTAAATTAAAATCAAACAGGATACAAATAAGCAAACATTATTTTTTTTATGATTGTGTTTAGGGGGTCAATAAACTTTTTAAAATCCCTGATTATTATTTCATATGTCAGTTTCTCAGGGTTAAACCAGTGCAGCTGTTTTATTTAGTTTATTTCATGGAAGGTAACGTAACACGCATGTAGATTTTAAAACGGTGCATTTACAAATAAACTTAATATTGTTTCAGTCTGCCAGCTAAACTCATCAATGGAGGCATTGCCGGGTTAATTGGTGTCACTTGCGTGTTTCCGATTGATCTGGCAAAAACTCGCCTCCAAATCCAGCAAAACGGATCTCGCATCTACACTAGCATGTATGTTTCCTGCTCTTTTTAATTCAGAGTGCAAATGAATGTGCTTGTGTTCATATATGATTGTAAAGCCCTTTGGGTGTATAGCAACACACAATAAAGGGCTATATAAATGCTTCGTTCATTCATATGCGTGGATGTGTTTCATTCACAGGTCCGATTGTCTGATAAAAACCATCAGATCTGAGGGATTCTTTGGGATGTACAGAGGTGAGATACTGCTTCGCAGTCTGTATAGATCCTACAGAATTGTTCATGCTTGGAAAAACTCCATTATCTATCTCCCTTTCTTCATAATATCCCTCCTTCACAATTTCATTTCTAGGAGCTGCAGTGAATCTGACTCTGGTAACTCCAGAGAAGGCCATCAAACTGGCTGCCAATGATTTCTTCAGACAACAGCTCTCCAAGGATGGGTGAGAATAAAAACACCCTCGACTTCTTATATGTATATGCATTTATATATTATATATATATTTACACACACACAATGGCTGACCGAGGCTGCATTTATTTTAACAAAAATGTAGTAACCCAAAAAACTGTGAAATCATTCTATAAGAAATGTGTATGTGTGTGTGTGTGTGTGTGTGTGTGTATAAATATATGGGCTTTTGACATTTCCATATCTGTTTAAGATACAGTAAACCTCTCTATGCCACACACAGGACACAGGCCAATCTATTGCTACATTTATTTATTTATTTAACTACCCCTGTATACGTGTGTGTGTGTGTGTAATTATTAGAATATGACATATCATATGATTTGTATTTTTTATTATTTTATATTAGTAATTATGAATTTAGTTGGCACACGTTATACTCAAGCTAATTTCTAACGTTTACTATTTGAGAAGAATTTTTCGTTTGCAATACTAAAGAAAAATATCCATGTTCCACAACATATTTGTATTCAAAATTTGTTATAGCTTATTTAAACGACTTCTCAGCTCCATTTAATGAGCAATAAAGAACATATCAATAGAAATGACATGGTTTGGGCAACACAAATTGTGATTATAAAGTAAACACACGACTTAACAATTACAGAATTACCCTTTTTCCAACCAAAGTTCAACCTTACAGAATAAACCTTTATTATAGTTTTGGATTCATTAAAATGAATACATTTGCTCATTTGTGGTGAATGTGCTCAGCGGTGGGATGTAATGGAGGTCTCATAACTTATTTAACAATTGCACTGATTTAGAAAGAGCAATGCTCATTTTTTAATTTATTCCTTTTTTGCTCGGGGCATAATTTAAGTTGGATGAAATCTCAGATCCACTTCTGTTTTCTAAGGGAATGAATTCACAGAGCCGCTGGATTTGCTCACAGAGTTTGGAAAACAGAGCCGATATGATAAAAGCCGCCCTTAAGCTTCTGCATTATGGATAGATATTGCAGTATAACTCGGTACACCTTGAATACCTGGAGCTGTGGTGAGCATCTCTGTGGTGACTAATAGCTAGATGGCTAAATTATTGATTAATAGAGTCCAGTAGACTGCAATGAACCGATGAATTATTGAAATAAGTGTGTAAGTGTGTGTGTGTTTGGCAGTGTGATGTCATCACACGGTGAGGGTCAGACCCCACAGCTACTTGTTTACAGTGGAAACAGGGTTATCTTCTCCTAAAAATAATGCTCTCTTCCTCTCTTTTTATCTTTGTGTTTTTCTGGCTCTCTCCCAGACAGAAGTTGACGTTGGTTAGAGAAATGTTAGCTGGCTGCGGAGCTGGTACCTGCCAAGTTAGTGTCTCTGCTGCACTCATAGGACCTACATTCCTCACACACACACACAAAACAGCCTTTTTTTCCTGAAATAATGAGTTTCTTAAAGTGAAGTTTTGGCTTAAGTACAACTAAGAAGGAAGGGAGCGCGCCCAATATGCAAATTTGGCATTGTAACACAATCAGATGTAGGGCAAAATCTTTAAACGTGTGTTTTCCAGATCTATTGAAATATCAGCAGTAATAGTCAGAAAAACATTTGAGGTTTTATTGTTTTGGAAAGAAGTCTCTTATGCACACCAAACTGCAATTATTTGATCAAAAATGCAGTAAACAGTAATGCTGTGAAAAACTATTACAATTTCAAATAAATGTTTTCTATTTTAATCTAAAGCTTCAGCATCAATACTCCTGTCTTCAGAGTCACAGAAATCAGTCTAATATGCTGATTTACTGCTCATTTTATTGTCCATGTTTTAAATAGTTATGTTTAATAGTCATTCTTTTGATGAAAAGAAATAGAAAATCTTTTATTTTATGTGAAATGTTCATTAAAAGTAAAAGCTTTTGTGGTCAGAATGCATCCTTGCTGAAAGAAAAATAATGAATTTCTTTATTTCTAATTAATTAATTCAGTCTTGCTTACCTCGTTTCAAAAGAACAATTTAGATGCTTTTACAGCTCAAAAAAACACATTTATATGGAATACTCCTCAGATATCTGCTTTTAAACTGAAATGCTTTGAATGGTAGTGGTAAGTTCTGTCTGTGTGGTTTGTGTTTTCGCAGGTGATTGTAACCACTCCTATGGAGATGCTAAAGATCCAGTTGCAGGCTGCTGGCAGAATAGGTGAAAACTGTCTTGTTGATGAATGAGGTGGATAGTGTCATATATGCATACTATTCGTGTGCACTATACAAAATGCATGCATGGAATCCTGGATTTGCTGGAAATGCTGCATGCACAACAGCACACTGCAAGTAATGTTGCGTCCCACAATGCAATGCACTCATCTTGACCTTGACCATAATATGAACCATTGATGATAACAGTCTCTGCTTGCTGAATTAAACATTCAATGTCGGCATGTGACAACAGCATGGCAGAGTACATGAAATGTTGCATATACATTACTGCATCATATACATTCTATGCTGTATGCAGACAGCAACAATCTGCTTCAAAAGGTAGAATGGCATATGAATAAATCAAGAAATAAATTAAAACGGACTTACAATTGAAATTTTAATATGCTATGTACATTGTTGTAACAATACCGTTTTATGTTGCATGTTTCGTTTAGTTATTGTCGAAAAATAAAAAAAAAATGTATATACTTGTTCTGCTGACCAAGGCTGCATTTATTTGCTAATCATCAATTTGGTATCAATACTCCAGTTTTCAGTGTCACGTTATCCTTCAAAAACCATTTCTCATAATTGTCGATGTTGATTTTTTTTACCTCAGGATTCTTTGATGAATAGAAAGTAAAAAAACAAAAACATTTATTTGAAAGGAAATATTTTGTAACACTGTAAGTCGTATCTCTAATGTCACTTTTGATCAGTTTAATGCATTCGTACTGAATAAAAGAATTCATTTCTATTAAAAATCGAACACTTTGAACTGTAGCGCATATAGAATGATTGCTATATTGTATCTGATGTTTCTGTCAGAAGCCCAGAAGAAGCTCATTGGCCAGCTTGCCGGAGGAGGCGGGGCCAAAGTTAATGTTGTTCAGTTGAAGTCTCCCACAGCCCTTCAACTCTCCAGAGATCTGCTGAAGGACAAAGGCATCGCTGGTCTCTATAAGGGGCTGGGGGCCACTCTATTACGGTAGTCTCTCTAACTGTGGGACACATCTGTCCATATTGTGCTTCCTTGCCACTGGTGTATTCTCCCTCTTTGTCTCCCTCAGGGACGTGCCCTTTTCCATCATCTACTTCCCACTGTTTGCTAACCTGAATAGCCTGGGCAGGAGGAATGCTGACGGTTCAGCTCCGTTTTACATCTCCTTCCTCGCTGGCTGTTTTGCAGGCTGCACTGCAGCTGTTGCGGTCAACCCTGTGGACGGTGAGATGGCCTGTGACGTATGACTCGGTGCATTTGGTTTTAATTTGACCGAGGCTGCATTAATTGGATCAGTAAAAATAGAGATATTGTGAAATATTATTGCAGTTTAAAATTGCTTTTTTCTATTTGAATCTGTATTAAATTGTAATTTATTCAGCATCATTACTCCAGTCTTCAGTGTCACGTGATCCTTCAGAAATCAGTCTAACTTGCTGATTAACTGTTTAAGAAACAATTTATGCTGCTTAATTTGATACATTTTCATCAAATCAAATTTCTTCAATGAATGAAAAAAAGTTCAAAAGAACTTTCATTTATTTGAAATTGTTGTTTTTGAAACACTGTGTCTTTGCTGTCACTTTTTATTAATTCAATGCCTCTTTACTGATTAATATCAATTAAAGATCAACGTTAAGTGTATAACAACAAGAAATACAAATTCAGGTTGACCGGAAAAATGAATTAAGCCAAAAACCAAGATTGAGTGTGATACACACAAATCATAATAAAATATGGCAATTTAGTAAATGTATTCATTTATTTAAATTCTCAATGTTTGTAAATCTAGCTGCCTTGCTATGTCCTACAGCATCTTAACTGAAAAGGAACCTTGTAAAGTGACTGATTTGGGACACTCTACATACATAATAACTCCATTCATTATGCAGATAATGCTCCTGACATGAAGCACACTGGAGATCTGAGCTGATTTCAGAGTGTAGTGTTAGCTTGTTAAGCCAACAACACATGGCAAGCATAAAAATACACGTGAAATGACTTTTTGTTTGATTGAATTATATTACTATATAAATATGTACTTTACTAAATATGACAACACACAAACATATTGTATTTTTATGTATTTATAATAATATAATTATGATATTTAAAATAGAGTAATATATTATAAACATCAATATATACAATATTAATAACAAGTCTCTCTCTCTCTCTCTCTCTCTCTCTCTCTCTATATATATACAGTATTAATATATAGATAAATAGAAATATTATGTAAATAATTGTCATATTGTTTTTTGACTTCACATGAAATGTATGCTTGTCAACCATGCCAAAGATTATTTGATTGATCCCTTATTTAATTCCAAATAATTGCATTTAATATTAAATCCATAGGGGGTGCAATTTGCCCTTGTATTTTAGCAACATTTCTTAAGTAGTTAATTACATTTAAAGACGTTTTTCCTCAATGTCAGTCTTAAAAATTGCAGATTAGGATGGAAAACAAATGACAAGTTATGTGTGTAATAGTGTGTGGCATTTGTTTTTTCAAATGATGCAATTAACACATATATCTGTGAGTCAAAATGAAAGTGACTGCATCTCAAATGCATTTTAGCACATATTTTAGTCAAGCAGATAATCTTTTAAACATAGCAGCAGCCTAAGTATCTCAAATGGCAACAGTGCTATTAAAAAAGACTCCTAATAAAATCAGCAATTATGATATAATCTCATCAGTATTATTACAGCGTTAACTGTATAATTAAGCACGGCCAGTATTTTGTGCATTCAGACTGATGTGTATGTGTGTTTCTGCTGTAGTGGTGAAGACCAGGCTTCAGTCTTCGGCTTGTGGATGTCATGAAGACACTTACAGTGGAATGAAAGATTGCATCAGGTAATATGTGACCCTGGACAACAAAACCAGTCTTAAATCGCTGGGGTATATTTGTAGCAATAGCCCAAAATACATTGTATGGGTCAAAATTATTGATTTTTTTCCCCCAAAAAAATCCTTAGGATAATAAGTAAAGATCATGTTCATTAAAGGTATTTAGTCAATTTCTTACTGAAAATATATTAAAATTTTTAATTAGTAATATGCATTGATAAGATCTTCATTTGAACAACTTTAAAGGTGATTTTCTCAGCATTTAGATTTTTCTGTACCCTCAGATTCCAGATTTTCATAAAGTTGTATCTCGGTCAGATATTGCCCTATCCGTCTAATTCATACATCAATGGTAAGCTTATTTATTCAGCTTTCGGGAAATGAACACTTACGACTTACGTTTTGTTGTCCAGGGTCACAAATTATAATTGCATACTAATTACTAAGTATTTTCATGACATTGTTTCTTATTTTTGTTCTCTGAACATCTCATCATCAGTAAGATTCTCCGTCACGAGGGTCCCTCTGCGTTCCTGAAGGGCTCTTACTGTCGTGCACTGGTCATTGCGCCGCTGTTCGGCATCGCTCAGGTGCTTTACTTCCTGGGAGTCGGGGAAGTTGTTCTCAGTCTCCTGCCTGGACAAAAACACTGAATCTGTACTGCAGATGAAGGTGCTGATCATGGAAGAGTGGCTCGTATTTGGGCTGCAGCTCTGTTTTAACAGCTAGTGAGCACTGGGTTTTGGAGCACAGCCGATGTTTCCTTGTGTTAGAAGATCCAGGCTGGTTTGAGTTGTTGGCACACCACATTTTCATCCATGCTGAAACTAAAATTAACAGATAATTATTGCTAAATTTGCACAGATTTAAAATTGTCTCATGCATCAAAAAAATTTTTTAATTTTTTGAGAAAGGATGCATTGAATTGATAAAAAGTCAGCACAGTAAAGATATTGCACAAATGTAAAATAGGCTAAAGTCTCAAAATCTTATTTTCAATTCACAAGCTTCAAATGTTGATTTCAACAATTAAATTCACTATAATTTCAATCTTTGACGTGGCTGAGTCTGTATTAAAGTAATCAAGGTTACATCACAGAATGATCTTTAACTTATGAAGGATGATTTTATGTAGAAAACAATGACAAAATATTATCTTTGCATCACAGGAATAAATAACTTTTTAGAATAAATTCAAATATTGTGTATTTTTGATCAAATAAATGCATCCTCTGTGAGAATTAGACACATTAAAACCTTACAGTCTTCGAAGATATATATCTAAAGCTAATATCATTTTTGCTGATTATTAAAAGATATATTCAGAAGAAGTCATTTAGGAAAAGTACTAAACGTTATGTTCAAATGTTCTGCCAAAGAATGATTCTTCGTGAGATCTGTAATTATAAAGTGGTTTACTTTTAAGCTTATTGAAATCAAGCACTGTCGGTTTCCTTCCAGCATTTTATTGAATTGAATTTTCCTTGTTTTATCAGAAAGAGAGGCTTTCTTTGACCTGTGCCGGTGCATTAAAACATAATCCTTTGTGATTTATGTAAGTACAGCTAAGACTATCTTCAAAACACATTTTAAATGAAGTCTGTATGTTATGGACTGAATTAGAACTTAGTTCTTATGGTTGGAGATTTAAAACAAACCCTGAGCAGAATATGATGCACACTGCAAAAATCAATTTCTTTCTCGGTTACTTTATTGTCTTGTTTTCCAGTCCAAATATCAAAACTTTCTTATATCAAGAAATATTCACTTGAGAAGCCAAATGACTTTTTTTCTCTGTACAGTGTATTCAAATTTGTGCTGTAAAATAGTTAATCATATAAAGCATGTAAAATAAACGTTTTTGTGTACTGGGTATTTATTGTGTATGTCTAAATACATATATGTATATATTTAAGAAAAATATGTTGCAAATTTACAGCGAAAAAGACACATTTCTTCCTTTGGTTTACATTTATGTCTCTGAGTTTGCCTCTTAAGTAAGTAATTTAGATTAAGATATACCGCAAAATTAATGAAAAACACTCATTTTCTAGCAGTGTGAGGAATGTTAATGCATTTCTGCCTTGCAAGCACATGTACAATGAGCGAACAGAAGGGATTGTGGGTAGACATGCTGCTAACCACTCAAGCAAATCAAGGTGGCAGGAGAAATGCATTGATTGCTGGGTATGTGATTGTATCTGCAGGGGCTTTAGATCACATTTAGTATTCGGACCACAGAGCTCTCTTCATGGCAGGCTTTTAATAGCTTTCATATCGTACTGTCCAAAGAGACGTTTTGAGCTCTCCACCGGTTGCTATTTTCATCTGTGCAATGTAGTGGTTGTCTCTCTATTTCATTCTAATCTCTACCATCTTCTCCCTTCTCTAATCATACCTCTCTGGCTTCATCTCGGAAATTTTTTTTTTTCCATCTTCCCCGTGGACGCTGTTATTGATTTTTGTATGTTTTTTGAACTGGGAGTATATTTAGTCTCATAGCATACGAGAGAAGTGGCGGCAGCAGAAACTTATTCTGGGAGATCCGTTTCATCTTGATATCATAGTTCTGAAATGGCCAAGCTTGAGGCGCCGATTGCGAATTCGCAGGAAGAACACAGAGTAGAGGAGTATACATGCGATGCATGGACAGCTCTAATAATTGTGCTCGTGTCTTAGCCTGTGCTTTGGGGAATATCTGTCTGCCGTCTACATTTTCCTCTGATTTCTGCCCATAACGAAGCTGGATCATTTTATGTGCAGCCAGTGAAGTCACTTTGTAACCGAGATGCAATAGATGAGCTGGGAACATTGGGGATTAAATCTTCACAAAGGGGTTTCATATGAGAGATGCATTTTTTAAAAGTAGAACTTGTAAGTGCAGTTTCATTTAAAGTAAAGTTTTACATGTGAAATCCAGTTATTCCAATAGGAATCCATGCGTGCTAAAATCCAGACGTTCCAAGGAATCCAAGCATCCGGAATCCAGTCGTTCCAATAACAATCCATGCATGCAAATCCTAGTCATTCCAATAGGAATTCAATCAGGTGAAATCCAGATGCTCCAAAAGTAATCCATGCATGCAAAATCTAGTCATTCCAATATGCTAAATAGAAATCCATGCATGCAAAATCCAGTCATTCCATTAGGAATACCTGTAGGTAAAATCTAGACATTCCAATAGGAATCCATGCATGCAAAATCTAGCTGTTCCAATATGCTAAATAGAAATCCATGCATGCAAAATCTAGCTGATCCAATATGCTAAATAGAAATCCATACATGCAAAATCCATGCGTACCAATCCGAATCCATGCATCCAAAGTAGTTGTTCCAATAGCAGTGTACGCATTCGAAATCCAGTTGTTCCAATTAGAATCCATGCAAGCAAAACCTAGCCATTCCAATAGAAATCCATGCATGTGAAATTCTGTAAATCCTATAGCAATCCGTGCATGCAAATCCAGCTGTTCCAATAAGAATCCAAGCATGCAAAATCCAGCGTTTCTAATAAGAATCCATGTATGCGAAATCCACATATATTAATATTTTGCTTGTCACTAATTGGAAACCAACCAGTGGCGTCGCTAGGATTTCTGGCTCCTGTGCACGGATTATGCACTCTGTCACAAAGACAGAAGCTTCAGAACATGCAATTTGGTTAGGAGATGTGTGCCATTATTTTCCCATGCATTCAGACTTGCAGTATACACTGTAAAAAACTATGGTACGGTAAACTGAAAATGCTACGGTAAAAACCTGTGAAATGGTTAATGGTAAATTCATGTTAAATTTACAGGGAAGCACCGTAAACTGACATTCCCAGAATTCCCTGCATTGCATTTTAAATTTTGTTTGAATTTGATGTTTTTGTTTTTGTTTTTTTTCTTTGAAATAACTGTTTCTTCTTAGTTTTTTGTATCAGTTATGTTTATTAGGGTTGTATGTTACATGTAATGTTGTTAAATGAATGTTTATTGCCCATTTTAGTTTAATAATTCTTACCATGATGGTGTTTAGTGCTACTTGTGATAAGCTTTAGTTCATCATGTGACTTTGTCATAACCACCTGCATTTGGTAGTTATCAGTGTATTTCAAAAGTACAAAATAGATTTTACTATTTCAATCACTATTTTAATCACTATTTTCTTATTAGAAATTATGGTATTTAACTGTAAATTTAAAATAAAACCGTAACACTATTGACAAAATAAAAATTCTGATATCATATTTTTCACGGTTTTATACTAGCAACAACAGCTGCCGTTTTTTTACCGTAAATTTTACGGATTTCTTTTTACAGTGTACAATTTCTTGCCATAAAAGAAATAAAGGTTTTACCATTATTTAACGTTAGAATTTCGGCAACCCCAGCTGCCGAACGGTATGTTACCGTAAGTTTTTTTTTTTTGTTTTTTTTTTTACAGTGTAATTTCACCTGGCAGGCACTAAAACAAATGAAAGAATGCATGCATGAAGTCACCTTAAACCGTTCTAGAGACCAGAATGGCATCAAGATACAAGGACAGCAATCAGCACCACTTTGTTGACAAACACCAGTCACATTTTCTAGAAAATGTAAAAATCACGTTTTATTTGCAATGCGAATTTCTTGATGCATGATCACATTACAGGATCATACTAGGTCTAAATCTATTAATTAAACAACTAATTCCACAGTTGTGCCAGAAAACTAATCCACACTTTAGTATGGCAAAATTTATATTGCCCAGTTATTCTATTAATACAGAGTTCCATCTATACCCGTAAAAGCAACATGTCAGCAACAATGTGCAGTTGTTTAACTGTATGATGTGCCTCATGCGCTGTGTGTGCAAGGTGAACCGAGAGATCAAGGCTGTAAAATTAGCCAGACTCTTGTGCTTGATTGCCCATGAAAACAGTGTGAGATGAAAGGCACGCTTGTTGACTCAAGTTCAGAAGCAACCAGAGAGGCAGCTTAATGAATATTTACCTCAAAGAGAGCGAGATAGAAGCTCTGTTCCAAAACCTAGTGAGCTTGCTGTTCACTGTCCGCATAGGATGCTACTTTCTAACGGAACGATTGCACAGAACATATTTTTGCTTTGCAAGATGTGAAAAATTTAATAGAAAAAGATGCAAAGTCTCCAGTATATTTTTGTTGATCGACGTCAGTATCTTACTTGCACTCTCTCAAAAAAATGGTACAGTAAATAAGTGGTAAATAAGTCCCAGTGACAGTTTTTGTACTTTTTTCTGGGAACACATACAGTATCATATTGTTTAATTCATAAAAAGATAGTGAAGTCAATTTCTGCAATTAAATGTACATTTATTTAGGCAGTTCACTAGGTTTGGAACAAAGGAAGGGTGGATAAAATGTGATTTATTCAGAGAATTTGTTATGCTAAGGTCTAACAGGTGATGTGAGGATTATGGGTAAATGTCAAGGATGTTGACAAGAATTAAACATAATGGGTTTTAGAAAAGAAATTTGGAGTCAAGAGGGTTGAGAAAGCCTGTGTTGATAAATGCTAAACCATGCAGGCTGTTTTTGTTTATGCAGTTTGTGTGTGTGTGTGTGAGTGTGTGTGAGAGAGAGAGAGAGAGAGAGAGAGAGAGAGAGAGATACAGACAGACTGATGTAGGAGTGATCGTGTGATATCAATGAGCCAGCGGCAACGACAAGAAGCCTGCATATCAGGTCCTATCTCTCACTTAGGTGTCTGGATACTCTAAGTCAAGGTTAAGCCCCCAGCAGCTACACACACATACACACAATGAAAGGCCAACTGATGCCCGATGCCCGATGCCCTCAGTCTGTTTTCCCTTTTCAACACTCTTTATGCAAAAACAATACTTTGCATTCAAAGTCAGAAGATCACGTAAATCAAGCAACTTTCTGTCCTTGGAAATACATGAAGTAATAGAATATGATGTACACTTCACTCTAGCTAATGTCTATGAATGTAACAAACTTATAGTGGTTTTCAGGTTGCAGTTTATGAAATGCATCTGCTTTTACTTGGTTAGGGGGATAAATGCATTATTCATAAGGACACAGAGGTACTGTAGGCCCTTCAAGGATGTTCAACATTAGTGAATCTCAGGACTCACATAAATTATTACATTTTAGTTTCTCTGATCTAGACAGACTGTCTGGAACCAAAATAAACAAGCAATAAAAGCGGCATAAAAACAGCAACATTACTAAAAACCTAACTAAAATGAAACTGGAAAATAAAATATAATATAATTAAAAATATTCTAAAAACTATAATATGTTAACTACACCAAAAAACAAACAAAAAAACAATAAACCTAAACTAAAAAACTGATTCATACCCACCATAAATGTACGTTTTAGTTTATTTTTATAAAGCATGAAATTTAATAATAAAATAGTATATAGATATTTAAAAAAACACACACACACCCATCTACAAAATTTCTTTAAACTTTCTTAAACTTGAACTCAAATGAAAAATACAAAAATAAATTTTTATTATTATTAATAAATAATAGTATCTCAGTTATACTAAAAGAACACTGATTTACACAAGCATAAATGTCCTTTTAAAAACTACATAACCATTAAAAATAATAATAACATGACAAAATTACTACAATTTACATTAGTTACAAAATAATGTAGTTTTCTACATTTTACATGATTATTTAATTAATTACATAAATGTTTTTTTTAACCAAATTGTACTTTTTTCAATTATTATTTACATTATTAAAAATTTTAATTAAAAAAACTTTACCTAAAAGAATATTTAACATTCTATATTCAATCTCAGACTCCACATAAATTCTTTCATTTTATTTCTTCTGATCTAGACATACTGTCTGAAACCTTGAAGAATACTGTTGTATTTAGTGTATATAGTGCTGTTAGGCACGTCTGAGTCCAGTGTTTGTGTAACATTCTGTCTACTAAGACATTCTGCCGGGTTTTAAAAGCAGAATCACATCTGTGATCTCCCACAATCCCATGCATACCATTTGGCAGCTTACATAAAGAATAGAAATGGCATCTGATGATGTAGTTGTTGAAATAATTAAATTGATTTATGCAGTAAAAGAAATTATAATTATAAAGGATTTTAAGCTGAGATTTGAAGCATTTTTACATTTATTTTTTAGTGAAGTCTGTTGAGCTCCATCTTGCAGAACGCAAATGGTCTTAACCTTAAAAAAAAAGTGTAATTATAATTTAATTTGAAGTTCATTGAAATATATAGATATTTTTTTTATATCAGGTGCCAAGGCAACATTTCTCACTTGTATTTAGTTTAACTTTATGTACAAAAATATAAAAAAGTAAATTCTAAAAAATAATACAATAAAAAAGTATAATAAAATAAAAGTAAACTTTATAGAACTATTTAAAAGAATTACAAAAATGACAAAACATGACAATATTACCCTTTTCATTTATAAGCAAGAAAATAGTAAAAAATCTTAATGAATCGACATGAAAAATCACAAAAACAACTAAATTATATTATAAATAAAAATAAAAACACCAATTCAAAATATTAATAAAAAGTATACTATAATACACTTGGAAAACAATACACTAAGGCAGACAATAAAATTCATTATTATAAAATTTAAAAAACTATTTATTTGTTTATTATTTAACATTTAAAATGTCTATATAGTTTTTTTTAATTTCATGCCCAATTTCACACATTTATGCTGTGTGTAAATCGATTATTTAACTATTATTAAAATACTATTTTATTTATTTTTTAGGCATGATTCCATTTTAACATTTTCCATTCTTGCCTAGTTGTTGTCTAGACACAATGTTTTGTGAGCCAGTCTGAAACATTTCTGTAGACATTCAGTGTCCGACAGACAGGACTGCAGCATGGCAGCTGCTTGCCAGGCTGCCGTTTCCTCTCTCCTTTATGATTCTAACGCAACTCCTCTGCAGATCCTCTAGGGGGCGTCAGTATCACTGGGTTTGATTGGAGGATCTGAACCTGCAGCCGTGAGCTGAGAGTCAATTGGATTGTTGTGCTGTTCCACCAGCTGGGAAAACAGATTGTCTCAGGAGACACACAGTGTAGTGTGATCCCAGATGAGTCTGACTTCATAAAAGCAGACATTCCTGCGTGTTTAGAGGACACGCTGAGTATGATGGCATCCTGCGGAGGGTGCAGGTGATGCTGTCATCAGGTATAATTAGCATAAGCAGCCGTCAATCATTCAACATCAAGTACAGATGCTAAATATCTTGAGAAAATCAGCAGGAATGGCAAAACGCGGGCTAATTGCATGCAGTGAAGACCTAAGGCTTTCTGTAAGGTTTCAATTAATATTGGCATCATACAACTGCTTCTATTCTGTCAAATCTCTATAAACGGTGCTCAAAGTCACTACCAAATCCACATTTGTAAATGCTTATGAACTGTAGTATTTGGCTAATTCATCTAATTTATATAAATAAATGCACATATTTATTGAACTTGCTCACCAATGGGTCCTCTGCGGTAAATGGGTGCCGTCAGAATGAGAGACCAAACAATTGATAAAAACATCATAATACACAAGTAATCCCCACCACTCCAGTCCATCAATTAATGTCTTGTGAAGCAAAAATCTGCATGTTTGTAAGAAACATATCCATCATTGATGTTTTAACGTTTAACAGTCACTTCTGGCAAAAATACAAGTCCTCGATACATATTGGGGCAGTTTCCCGAACAGGGTTTGAGACTAGTCCAAGATTAAAATAAATGTTAAGAGCTGTGCACTTGCACTGAGATATCTTAAAATACATTATTGTCATTGTTTGCTCTTGAAATGCTCACAGATAATGCATTTTTGTAAGACATGTTTCTAAAAATTCTATGTCCTAAATTAGCAAAGGTCTAGTCCTGGCTTAATCTTATCCCTATCTGGGAAAACGGCCCATTATGTCTTTATCCAATTAAAGTTGTTTCATTAGAATTTGTGCTGTAAAATGTCAGCTGTTCGGAATCTCATTCTGACGGCACCCATTCACTGCAGAGGATTCATTGGTGAGCAAGTGTAGTGCTAAATTTCTCCAAATCTGAGTTGCCTGAGGCTGAATATGTAACTAACTTTCATTTTTGGGTGAACTTCACTTTAAGGTGTAGTAAAACTGAAAAATATAAAAAGGTTTCATAAACGGTTTTAATAATAAAAAAAAAACTTAAAAGCAGCATAAAATATGGTTCAGCTGCAAGATTGAAATATAAAAAGAGAGATAAATCTGGAATAAAGACAAAACAGTGACTGACCTGGCAGATAAAATTGAAAATACAACATGGTTAACAAATATGAACCTGACAGCATCAAGGTTATGGGCCTGATTCTGAGGGAACTATACAATATATGTCATTTTGGATAAAAGCATCTGCCAAATGCATAAATGTCAAGTCACAGTTCAAAGAATATACAGGTCAAATATGAATAACAAAGTATACTCTTACATTCCACATGCAACTAAAGCCAAGAAGTCGTCAACAACTTCTCACATATGTAGATAAACATAGAGAGAAATGTTCAAAAATGATTTTTAGACACTTAACACTTGTGGTGCCATTGACATTGTTTTTATATTGTGTTTATAATAATGCTCTTTAAAACTATTCCAACTAATAATTTTAGGCATTTAAAAAAAAACAATAAAGACTAAAAGAGTCGTCAGAAGCTCATTTGCATTTATGGTGTAGTTTATTTCATTCAATAATCCAAAAGCCAATGAAAAAATTTACATTTTTGATTAAATTAACTCAAATTAAATTAAAAATGACTAATACAGCAGGGTATGTGATGAACATAGGTTATGAATAACGGCCCTAATTAACGAAGTATACTCAATGAACCGGAAGCGACCATATTTCTAATGCTTGACCTGTATCGATTGATTTGATTGGTCTCAGTTTGCTGAAGTGGGCAGGGCTAATGACTTAACAGACGCTGGATGGTAAAACTTTTATTTGCCGTTCTATTTTATCAGCTAAAATTGAACACGTTTTGGCAATGCAGGATTGCACAAGTGGTCTTAGGTTGCATAGTATCCAAATATACGCATTTATGATTTTCACAGGCTCGTTTTATCTTAACCCCGGTGACATCTGACATTTAAACGGCTCGGGCTTAAATAGTTTATTTTGTGACATTTTCAAGATGCAATGCTAAAATAAAGCCAAGAGCTGCAGGGCGCAGAGTTGTTTTAACCGCGCTCTCCGTGACGGACCAAAAGGCGTCCCGTTTTTACGCGACTTCACCCACATTAACTGAGATGTGCCATCAGCTGGCGGTGACACGGACACACCACTCCTCGCCCTCATCATCCCTCCCTTCAAACCTCTCACTGCCATCTCCCGACATCAGCCGAATGAAGGGATTGAGAAAGAACAACCAAGTGAGTGAAAGAAAGAAATAAGCAGGGAGCGGTGCTCCATGGTCACTCGCCCATTGGAAGCTCGAGAGCGCATTTTGGATTCGACTTTTTTCTTGGAGGGGACTTGAGAGAAGAAACAAGCGTTTGTTGGCGTGCCAAAGGCGAACAGCCATGCACCTGAATCGGGAGGACGAGGACGGAAAAGGTGAGCTACTTTGGTGGATTCCTCTCGTTTGTTTTCAGCGAGAACGCCCGCCCTTGAGCTGCAGACGCTGTGGCGGCACCCGGTACCGCTCGCGTACGGGTCAGTACCGTGTCGTTTCGATTGGATTTGGCTTCAATTTGTCCTCAACTGTAAACTGCCACTCGCCGAACGCGCAAACAGGTGCAACCAGCTTTCTCTATAAGCGTTCGTCCGCGTTTTCACACATTCACAGCACCTGTTGTGTTGCGTACCACGAAGGTAAATGCATTTACCCCGGTGCCTTTGAGGGAGTTGTCATCTATGCACGCGCAAGGTCATCATCTCTCATCACATAGTCATGATAGGGTGTCTGCGCGTGCGTTTATTCTTCGTCTCATCGAGTGCATTTGACACAAATGTGTCGAAAGCACACTTTTCATATGCAATAGTGAGAGAAGTGAGGATGGGTCATTACGAGGACGAAGGGAAACGGACATGCGTTGGCCTCTGCCCCCTCCTGTTGCGCGCCACGAGATTTGTCAGGTGGTAAAATTACGATGGTCAATTGCGATGTGTGCGCGCAGACAGAGTCCTGTCATTTGATTTATTTGCAGGAGACACTGTGGCAGACAAACAGTCGTGTTTTTGCAAGACGTCAATTAATAATTAAGGAGTAATTTCTGATGCGAGGTGCCAGCGCGGAAATAAATTAAATAAGAGCCTCGACTTTAACCCTTGAATGTCAGGAGCGTAAAATACCTTAATTTATGGCTGTACTCCAATTCAGTCATGGCGTCAATTTGTAGAACGACCCGGAAGGCTAATTCGTCTTGAGTACCCTTGGGAGTTTTTTGTGGGTTTTTATAATAGCAGTACACATCCGTGCTGCCTACGCAAAATATCGATTGCTATTTACAGTTTAATACTTTTAATCTCGCATGAAAACAATGTATGCTGCAAGATTTCCAGGGTCAGTGTCACTTGAAATATTTTTTTTTCGCAGATGTTTTCAGAAGATCTCACTTCTGCCTCGCAAATGTCTGTTTTTCAGGATATGTACAGTATGATTTACGTAAAAAGTTTAAGAAAGGCACATGCTGTTCTACCAATACATGCAATGTTGTGAAATTCAATGTGTTTGCACATTAATTGAAAATGACTGATTCTCTGACAAATCATGCATTGATTCTAAGCTTTGATTCTAAGCAGCCAGCAGAAAATATGACGTGATTAATGAAATACTGTCTACAATCTCATCAGACAAAATATGATGCAACTGGCTTAAATGGGTTGACCAATGCCCATGTAATGTAGATCAATGTTAAGTTGAGTTTAAGAAAAAGTATATTCCTTTTGGCCACTTTTTGATATTTTGTGTATTATCCTTTGCATATTTTTTTTTCTGTTAAATTTTGCTGAAAAGCCTACAATATGAAGTACATGAAAAAAAAGCTGTTTCTACAAAATATGCTTTGGATTCTCTTATTATGGTAACCAGGAGTTTGTTTTCACCTCAACACCACAGATCCTTTCTACACTCATTGGTCCCACATTTCATGGCTCCTGTGGTCATTGCCGGTCAACCCCTTTACCAATTCAATGTCATACAATTCTACTGATTTATTTATTGTCCGATGAGAGCGAGTACTGTATATTATACCTAAGATACCTTATTCTAGACAGTATTTCATATATATATATATATATACAATTTGTTGGGTCGATTCTCTTCAAAGAACTGTTCAAATAGGATACATACTAATGTCTGATTTATAGGCGGATCAAATATTTGACATGGTCGGTGACCCCGTGTCCAATTTATATGGATCTTGCGATTTTCTCAGATCATGAAGGATAGCTAAATGGAATCAGTGATGCAACAGCATCACAAATATTAATTTGACACTGTGGCTCAATTCAGAAACACCCGGCTGAAGTGTAGTATAATAAATGTTATGTTTATATTTTAAGAGCCACATAAATAATAGTTTGACAGGTTTAATGTGTGGTGAGGTCATATCTTATTAGTCACATGTCTTACAAAGGATGTTTTCCCTTATAATGGACACAGAGTCTCAAAACAAGCATAAGAGCTGTACTGAATATTACAGTAAAGCTGACAGATGGGATTTCAGTAATAGTCCTCCTGCACATTTTCTTCAGTCTTCACCAATATTGAGTCAGAAGACATACAGACCACTAAACATGCTTGACAAAAGATTTTAAATGAACACATTAAATTCAAACCTGTCTGCCTGGTGGATAACATCATGTTTCCACATCATAGTAAAACAAGTGTATCTGCACTACTGTGATCATTTTTTGTAAAGCAGGCACATTTGTATGAGAAGTTTTATTAGCGTTGTGGATGTAATCAGCTTTAGTTCGTCTTAATGAGAATTCAGCTGGGAATCTCAAGCTGAACGTATTGCCAAAGATTTCATGCTGTACTAGACAAAAGCACATTTTGTAAGCACGGATTTGGGAATATCCAGTTGAAGAAATGCTTAGCCCAGTCAGCTGAGCAAAGAAGCATTTCCTTCAGGATTTTTTTTTTCTTTCTACAAGGCACAGTCATGGACAGTGATGCTTTTAAAAGAGAAAACGGTCTCACCTAAAGTGAGAAATGCTGATATTTGGCTTTAAAAAACTGACTGGACTAGTAATCCTATAAATGTCAGAGAACTGAGCTAAAACTGGTCCCAAAACAGAAGAAAGAATTATAAAATTACCTTTAACCGATTTACCAATGTATAGAAAAACTCACTGAATATTCAAAGGTATAACTGGCATATATCAAGTTCATAATAGTTTGTGGCAAATTTTGCAATTGGACATTTTTAAAACCAGGTAAACCATGCAAGTATGCATTTACTTCATTTTCAAATGGTGTCCTGCAAGTTTGTTCGCGTTTACAGAAGTTTGTTACTTGATCTGAACAGATCTTACCTCAGTAGTGAATGGGTGCCGTCAGAATCCAAAACAGCTGATAAAAACATCACAATAATTCAAAAGTAATCCACACTACTCCAGTCCATCAGTTTATGTCTTATAAAAAAAAAGAAACCGTTTTGTTTGTGTGAGACAATAATTGAAACATTTTTAACTTCAAACCATTGCTGCTGTATAAAATAGGAGTCAAATAGTGCATTCCCCAGTGCTTTCCTACACCATTTGCAGCGTTACTAAATTAACGTCTCATATTTGCCAGAACACCTCTTAATGACATATTTATCTCTCATAAATACACAGCTTTTTGCTTCACAGGACATTAAATGATGGACTGGAGTGTTGTGGATTATTGTGATGTTTTTAGCATTCTGACGGCACCCATTCACAGCAAAAGGATCCATTTTTAAACATGCTGAATTTTTCCAAACAAACTCATCTACATCTTGGGTAACCTGAGGGTGAGTTAAGGTTTGGTAAATTTAAACCTCTAGGATGAACTGTTCCTTTAAGGACAGCTAAAGATCAAACTTGACAGCTCAAGGATGCTTTTCAAAGAGACCTGCCCAGCGGTGGTTTTGCATTGCCACTGTGCGATGAGCGATAAGAACGTATATGTGACACACTGACAGGGGTTAATCTTTGACAGAGATTTCAATCACATCAGATAATTTCACACCCCATAAGCCATCTTGTCTCCGCGTTAGACACACGTGACGAAGCATCTGCCTCGCCTCTAATTCACCACAGAAAACTCTGATATCCCTCTGGATCTACTTTTTAGAATCCCTTTCATGTACTCTCAACCCAAGCACGCAGCATTTGAAGTTGGCAGACGATAACAACAGTTGTTTCAGAGCGCTGATAGCAGACGAGCTTTGACATATTGCGGAGTCGAAACTGGATGCAGGGTCGTTTCCTGGATAGGATCTTAATGTCATTGGCATTCCTGGCATGTTCTGATGTTGTAGCAGCGGCGTGATAAGACAAACACAGCGAGAAGGTCAAGTGGCGGCCGCAAAGCGGATGGTGGAGGGTTTGACGAAGGACAACTCTGGACGGAGCAGGGAGAACGTGGACGTACAGGTGCTTTTGGAGGCTCGCCAATCACTTCCATTCCACTGGAGTGACATTGTGAGTTTGTAATGCTTTTAGCTCGCGTCAATGATCGCTGATGGCCAGTGAAGGGATCAGATGATGCTTCTGCATTTAGATGCTTCCCGTTTGACTTTCTGAATTTTTCCATTTCTTCAGAATATTGGAGTTTAATGAAAGTTGCCAATGTGAGAGCTCTGTTACTGCTGTTGCACCGAAACGATCCACTCTGCCAAACTGATGACCAGCTTGTGCTTCCTCTGAAAACTGAACAGTGGATTTTCTGACTATATTCTAGGTTTAATACAAACTCAATCGAAAGCATTGCCACACACACACACACACAATCTTTTCTTTTCTTGCAAATAATCAAATGGAAGTTGCACTGAGGCATGTAGAATGGAAAGGAATTATTTATATAGCACTTTATAATATAGAGTGTGTTTTAGAGCAAGGTTATTAACCATTTAAAACCATTATTTTTATTTTGCAACAAACTGAAATATAAAAGAAAATATTATATAAACTTATATATATATACACAAAATGTAAAAGTATATATATATATATATATATATATAGAATATTATAAAAAAGTAAAAATATCTCATTTTCACATTAATTATGACTAAACTAAATCCAAATCTATATATATACTGTCAAAAAAAATTTAAAAAAAAAATGACTGAAACCTATAATTAGCACTATTTCAAAGCAGCTTTACAGTATAAACAGGAAAATAACAGTATTTATGTTGCAAAGCTCATCAAATATGTCTTTTCAGGAGACAATGGTGTCCTTTTTTAGCTTTGTTCATTTCAACTTTTTGTGTTCACATCCATGGTGTTTTGAAATATTACTATATAACCTTATAAAACACAACGTTATAAGACATTGATATTTGGTTAAATTACATCAACATCGGGTGATCAAAATTCAGTGTCAGTTCAACACATAATGTCAACTTTAATTTGATGTCCAATACCGACAGCAGCATTTTTTTATAACCGGGGGAAAGAGCAGTCTTTTAATCACGAGCTATAATTCTAGTTTTGAAACACCCACCCAGTGTAGTGTAGATAATTTAATTCAGCATCTTGATGCTATTTTGAAGTAGGTCTATACAATATATCATTATTTGAAGTCAGTCAGATGTTATTTAATTACATAGTGACTGTAAATAAAATCAGTTGGTTTCAGACAGGAATTAAAGTGACAAAATAAAAACAGGGTGTCTCTCACCTGAATGCGTGACATGTCAGATCATTCGCTTTCATTGTAGGAAGATTGTTGGCTATAATTGGAGCAAGCTATTTTCATGCCATTCAGTTGTGTTTAGCATAAGTCTAGCTAGACTGGTTTGAAAACCATGTGATTAGGACATTATTCTGCTCTCACAGCCACTTCTTGGGATTCTTTTTTTTTATTATAAAACCGCTTTTTCTTCAGCGGAACGGGGCCGGGTTGGGCCCCAGTGTCATGCAGTGTCTCATCTTTGTCCACTTACAAGGTAACTGACAGACCTCCTAAGTAACATATCGTAAAGATGTTATCGCGAAACCTTCTTCCAGCCCTCACCACCGCTATAAATCTACAGCCGTGGCTGTGGTTTAAGGTGCAGTTGTTACGGTCATCATGCAGTGAGTGCAGTGCTTGAGATAAACCTGCCAGTCTAGGTCAGGGGCTGAAAGACAAAGACGACAGACAAGAGCCAGAGGCGGGAAGAAAAACACAGTTGACCTTGTAGTTTGTACACATTACGTCTCTGGGTAATTGCGTGTTAATGGCTGTTTCCAGTCCTGTTGTCAAAGGTCCAATTAATATTTCATTCAGAGATGGAGCGAATGAGAAAGTGAACAGCTCGAGTAGTAACTATACTGACAAATGATAGTGACGTGAGGAACAACCAGACAGACGGAGAGAGGGAGAGGGAGGGAGGTGGAGATAGAGACAATAGCTGCGATTAGTCAGGTGCTGTGAGCAATGGCTCTCTCAAATATATGTTTATCCTTTAATGCAACTTGCCTTGACTGTGAGAAAAGTGCAATATTTAACCCAATTACATTTCAGACTAACCAGAGATGTCTCTCAAATCTAGTGCAGCATTATTGTACATAATATTTTTTTCTTGCTCAACTTTTGAGACACTGGTATTTTTCACCCAGTGCTGCTACTTCCAAATTCATCATATAATTCTTAAAGATTAAAGGTTTTTTAGACCTCTTTGACCTAAAATATTTATTTGAAGTACTTTAATTTTGAGTTCATATTTGCATGTTAATGGTCATATTTCTTACTTTTAGTAAGGGTTTTAGTTTGATTGTTTAACTCATGAACTGCATGCAGTGATCATATTTCAGTTTTATACACACACATGTAGTTTTAGTCACATTAAATTTTAGTTTAATACATTTGTGACCCTGGACCACAAAACCAGTCTTAAGTAGCACGGGTGTATTTGTTGCAATAGACAAAAATACATTGTATGAGTTAAAATTATTGATTTGTCTTTTTTGCCAAAAATCATTAGGATATTAGGTAAAGATCATGTTCCATAAAGATATTTGTCACATTTCCTACTGTAAATATATTAATATATATACATAAATATATTAATTAATATACATTGCTAAGAACTTCTTCCAGGCAATTTTCTCAATATATATATTTTTTAATTATAATTTATATATATA
>JAUMHP010000052.1:5178317-5194031 GCA_032361065.1 Enteromius trimaculatus | reverse complement strand
ACAGAGTTCTAGCAGCAGACCCATCTCTAGAACAACTGTTAAGAGGAGACTGCGTGAATCAGGTCTTCATGGTCAAATAGCTGCCAGGAAAACAATGCTAAGGAGAGGCAACAAGCAGAAGAGATTTGTTTGGGTCAATAAACACAAGGAATGGACATTAGACCAGTGGAAATCTGGGCTTTGGTCTGATGAGTCCAAATTTGAGATCTTTGGTTCAAACCGTGTCTTTGTGAGACGCAGAAAAGGTGAACGGATAGATTCCACATGCCTGGTTCCCACTGTGACGCATGGAGGAGGAGGTGTGGGGGTGTTTTGCTGGTGACACTGTTGGGGATTTATTCAAAATTGAAGGCACAGCGTGAAGGCAAAGCGGCCAACAAGTGCTAAACACCTCTGGGAACTCCTTCAAGACTGTTGGAAAACCATTTCAGGTGACTACCTCTTAAAGCCCGAGAGATTGCCAAGAGTGTGCAAAGCAGTAATCAGAGCAAAGGGTGGCTATTTTGAAAAAACAAGAATATAAAAGATGTTTTCAGTTATTTCACCTTTTTTTTTTTTTTTTGTTAAGTGCATAACCCATATGTGTTCATTCATAGTTTTGATGCCTTTAGTGAGAACCTACCAATGTAAATGGTCATGAACATAAAGAAAACACATTGAATGAGAAGGTGTGTGCAAACTTTTGGCCTTTACTCTATTTATAGAATAGATGAATAAATTTTAAATAATTACAATATTATGAAAAAGGTCAATATATTTTGTCACTCATTTCAGAAAGTGAAACCCATTTATTGTGTAGATTCATTACACAGAGTGAAATATTTCAAGCATTAATTTCTTGAAATCTTTATGATTATGGCTTACAGATAATGAAAACCCAAAATTGGTCTATATAATATATGGTTTTCACTTTCTGAAATAAGTGACAAAAAATATTGACCTTTTTCATATTCTTATTTTTTTTTAGATGCATACATAAACGTACAAAACGAGCATAACCTAGTGTAGAGTGTAAAAATGTAAACCAGTATCAAAAAAATAGTGAAACTGGTCTTGTGTATGAATTCAGAATATAGTTAGCATCCTCATCTGCCCTTGCCTAGTATAAGTCAACAGGATAAAAATCAAACTAAATAGTTTTTCCAAACCCCTGGTTTCATTTGGGTGTTACGCATTAGCTGTATGATATTAGTATGATAGGCTGCAAAAAGGGGACCTCGTTATTTCTGTCATTTGACTTCAGACACATGAGGTCAGATGTGATCTTTAAAACCTGTCGCCACTTATGAATGCAAAGCATGCAAAAGTACCTTTCGTGCGATCGTTGCTGAAAACATTTTATCGTGGAGTGTTTTCAGTGATGTGTGGTTGATCCGGTGTTTGACTTCTTTATTCTGAAGGAGAATTTATGCAACTGTTTCACAATCAAAGCAGGAAACGCGGTGCAGCGGGCGCCATGTTGGTAAGGTCAATGTCGCTTTCTTATTTGAATATTATTTGAATGTTGCTTTGAATAGTTTTTTCGCTTCTAGTCGTGCAGACGCAACAGGTGTGTTTTTTTAACCTTCGGGTTTGTCCTTTACCTCAAGGCTGACATGCGTAAGTTTAATAAAGGCTAAGTCGAATAAAAGCTAGTCTTTGTTTCCCGGGGAATGCATTTCAGTGAGCGTTCGTGCGAGCGGATGGACGTTTTCGGCGTTATATCAATTTTGAAAGGTGATACTAATTATGTACGGTAATACAATAATAATTCTCTTTGCTTGTTTATTATACGCAAAATAAGCACAAAACATATTCAGTGTAAATAAAATTACATCATGTCTCAAATTACATTGCAAAGCCTAAAACTACAGTTTAATGTGTCGCCAAAATACAAATGACAGATAAAATCTGGCTAAATATGTTAAAGTTAACAACTAACTTTACAACACGTATAGCAATTATTTTAGTATTTTTATACTAATCATTTATATTTAGAATTATCTTAATATTTTGCTGTGATTTAATACTTTGTTATAAATACTACTACTTTGGTAAAAAAAAAAAAAGTTTTATGAAATGGTTTTAATTTCTAAATCTAAATACTTAAATCATTTATCTTTTTTTTTTTTTGCGTTTTTCCATCTAATATTTATATTTTGTTTTTAGCTTTTAATTCACAAGAACGCTTTTAATAGTTTCAGTTAATAATGATAACTATGTGGAAGCAAGTACTTTTTATATGAAATTTCTAAGTTTTAATTATTTAAATTGCACTGTTCTCTACTACTTTCGTCATTTCAACACTTCACAAAGGTGTCACTATGAATTGTTACACCGTAAAAAAACAATTGTTCTACAGAAGAAAAAAAAATGACAGCAGACAAATTTAGAAAAAAATACATTCAACTAGATGTTATTAGATGCAATAATAAGATTTAGCATTTTTGACCTAAGGTTAGGGGTTTCTTGGTACAAAAAAAAACATGCACACTAAGATTGTAGAGTCAATGAAGCATATGCCCACACTGGATTTCCTCAGGGTTTTGATAACACTAGTCGAAGACCGGTGAAGAGAAGCAAGAAAAATATCCAGGTAAGAGATATTGTGAAATTTTTTTTTTTTTTTTTAATATAATGAACCACAACAAATAGGTTTCAATCTTTATTTAACAAAATGCTAATAAACAAAAATTCAACATCATAAGCTTGCTTCAGATAGTCTAATGAACCAGCCATGTCTGTGCCTGTATATCTTCCATTAGGATCAAGTCTTTGAAAATATAGTGGGATGTACATCTTCAGATTGACAGAAAGCCCCTCACTTCTCCAGCGGTGCATAATTCAACAGCTTCTCAATGAGATCCACGTGAGCCAGAAGCATCCGGCGACAGCAGTATCTCTTCAAACCCAGTGCATCAAGAGCATCACTGTGAAAATTAGCAGAGTGAGATTCAGTTTGACGTCACAGAGATACCAAACCTAAATGAAAGTTTTCATAAGCTCACCCTTCGGTGTACTCTGCTTGAAGAAGACCTAAATACGCCTCCCATTTGTTCCCAACAATCTTCCCACAAGTGAAGCAGCGAACGGGGATGATCATGGTGAAGGACAAGAGGCCTGAAATGAAGAAAAACAGCGCGTTTATTAGAAAACTTAGTTTCCCTGTTTTTTATTAAGTCATTCCACTCGTTCATAATTATCAGTAATTTGCTATTTCTATGGTCAGTTACCAAGCTTTTGAATATAGATAAGCAATGTTTTTACTATATCATTTAATTAATGAAAGTGTTTGTGTGTGTGCCTTATGATAGATAGATAGATAGATAGATAGATAGATAGAAAGAAAGATAGATAGATAGATAGATAGAAAGAAAGATAGCGACAAAAGCCGACACAAACCTCAGTAACGTTAATTGTAGAAATATAGCGTTACATGTGATGCCCAGAGATTTACAGTAACACTAACTTTACATCAAATGTGTAATAGAGTCGTTCAGCTCAAAATATTGTTCTTAGTTAAGAATTAAAAAAAAATTAGAACCGGTTATTATTATGTAAAATGTAAGAAACATTACCAAAACAATCTCTACACACGTTCCTCTTGCGCGCTTACAACAAACGCCGTACATCTGCGTAACTTCCGCGTTTGCGTTTGTCAAATACGCCCGGGTGGAAACAAGGTCATGAGAAGAGGTCCGCGCGCTTCTGATCCACAAAAAAAAGGGGATAAGGGTCTGGCTGCAAAGTGAGCAACAAGACAACATTATGTCAAACTCAATTAATATAAATTAAAATCAACACACCTCTGTAATAACACAAATAAAATAAAATCGCGTGTTATATTTCAGTTTTTTTTGTTTGTTTGGGGTTTTTTTGCCAGACACTTTTTCTACATCAGCGGTTTTTTAAACAATCAACGTCTTAAAACCTCGATGGAAAATTAAATAAATAGAATTGTTTTACTTTATAATTGTTTCGTACTGTAGGGTTGTTGATGAAATGTAACTATATTTTTTTTAAACTAGGGCTAGAATAAAATAATCATAAAATAATAAATGCAAAATATAAAAATGTTGAATATATGATGTTATTTTTGTTTTCTTCTTTGCACAAAAAAAAGTATTCTCCTATCGTCGCAAAACTGAATGCTGATGTCACATGGACTTTTTTACCAGTGTTTTTACTACATTTCGGGACCTGGGATCATTTAGGTTTTAGGCTATTGCTGTCTATGAAGGGTCAGATGGCTCTGATATCATCAACAACATCTTAATGTGTGTTCTGAAGATGAACAAAGGTCTATGGGTTTGGAACGACATGAGGGTGAGTAATTAATGACAGATTTTCATTTTTTGGGTCAACTAACCCTTTAAGATTTTGTAAGGATACATATCTAGACTTATATAAACTTATTTTCACCCTCAGTTTCTGTCTAAAAGTGTGTGTGTGTGCTGCCCATTTTAGCTTAACCATCCATTTTTACCTAAAATGACCTTTTTCACAAAAATAAAATCAAATGTTTTTTTTTTTTTTCATGAATTAAACCTTTTCATTTGAAAGAGCATGTCAACACATAGTTCATAAACCTTTGTTTTGCTGCTTTGTTTACTTATAATTATGAATGAAATGTACTTTGTCTGGCTCAATTTCCTTGCAATTTCTCAGACAAGCTTCATGTAACACTCTGCCCTGCCCACCTTAAAAAACTATTATTATTATATGTCATTAAGTGTTGAAGCAACGATAGATCAGTGCTTTTCTGTAAATAATCAAGGAGATATGATGCTTTACCAAACGTTATCATATTTGTAGATAAGTCCTTTGATCGATTTATAACCTATTGATGAAGTATTATGCATAACCCCTGACCTTTGTTTTTTTTTTTTTGTGTTGTTTTTCATCCTTTTTCCAGTGATGAAAATGCATGTCTATATTACCAGATTTACCAATTCCTTTTTAAGAGTGACTGTACTTCATGAACAGAAATGAAAAATAGCAAAGACATCTGTCACACAAGTATGAAAAAACAAGCTTCCAGTATTGAATTAATTCCAAAAATAACTAGAGGGAAAACAAAACACACTGAGTCTGGGAAAATATGGTTCATTGTCCTTTAATAAGGTCATCAAGTCACAAGGGAGCCATCTTGTTTTAATTCACACGAGGAACAGCAGAAAGGCAGCAGGCGAGGTTGTGTGCAAAATAAATACATATGGCGGGAGGAAAGGGACCACATTAGAGGAACAGGTAAACTTCATTAGAACAAACAAATAAAATCATAATCACTCATCATCATCATCATCAACATCCCCTCCAAGACAACCACTAAGTTGCCGCATCATCATCCACATCATTACCCTCCGTATCACAACGAAAACACAGTCTTCTTTCTTTTAAATACAGAGTTCTGTTTGAATTATTGCATTATATACGCACTTTAAAGAAAACGTCATTTTCTGTAACAGTATGTCATGTGACGTGTGAGTGTATATTGTTCGTGTCTGCATGCATTTAGGGATTGTTTCTGTTGTGTGTAGCGCTCATCATAGTGTAACTGCAAAATTGAAGCTGTTGGCCGAGAGCCGTCATAATCTACGTTGCATCTATGTTGCATCACGCATCTATTTCCATGGGCCCACTTCAGAAAATCATCTAACGTCGTTCGAACAAGAAACTAAGATTTTGAAATGGCACGGATGGTCTACAGTATGCAAGATTGTTGAATTACTGAATGACTTGTGTTTGTTCTATGGCTGATGTCAAATACGAAATGAACCCATATAATATTTGTAATTTTCTTTACATTTCTACACCTTCTCTCAACAATACAGGCCTGACTAATAGATGTCAGTGGCTTGATATGTACATATGGATCTGCACAAGCATTTAAGTATGAAACCAATTGCTTGTATTGCTATCAAGACATAAATAGCATTTAATTTCTACAAATGACAGAAAAAAATCTGGATTTTTAACTTTGAGGCATGCATCTTAACGTTATTGTATTTTACAGTTGGCAGTTATGGATTTAAGTCCAACTTGAAAAACTGAAATATTTTTGAAATATTGGTTTTATATCAACATTATGGTCTGAATGAGGGTGTTTTTGAGCATCAGCCAGCAGGCAGAGTGACTAGGATGTAAGTTTCAGTGGAAATGTGCATTGGCTACAAACTAAGTTGAATGTTATATGAAACGTGTCTGGCCTAAATGCATCTCTAAGCTTGCTCTAATAGCTGGCAGGAACGTCACCACAAGCACTGAAATTAAAGTACAGCATAAAATTAAGACATCTAGTGTGTAGAGTGACCATACGTACTCATTTTACAAGACGTGTTCTGGTCAGGATTGCTAAATTGCTTAAAATGCCTGTGTTTTGACATTGTATCTATGTGAAATTGCTTTAGCAGTCCTCTGTAGGTCCCACCTTCTTGTGTGCCATGATTGGTTGATTATGTACAATGCCTGCATGCTACTTTTCAGATGTTATTTCAGCAAGTATGAAAATCAAAGTCAAAACCTGGACATTTTTGGCAATTTGAAAATCCTGGCCAGCACATGTTCAGGACAAAGAAGACATATGTTCACCCGCTAGTGACTCCCCACCCCTTTATATAAATTTTAATAGTCTGTGAGTGAATCAACCCCACTGTCTAACAACCAATCTTGGGTCAGTTTTTCTTGGCTAATAAGATTACGCCCACCAATACAGCTCCAAGGGCGATGACAGCTCCTCCAATCAGGAAAGGCTTCAAATTTTCTAAGGCTTCACAGCTACTTCCTGGGGACTCCGCCGCCCCCTGTTGGTTGGACGCTCCATCTTCCGCCGGCTTCTCGGGTTCTGCGGGTTCAGCAGAGACGGGGTCTGGTTTAGGTGGTGGCGCTGCCTCCTTCTTCTCTGCTTTGGAGGCAGACTTTGACGCTCCCTTGGCTTTTGCTTCCATGTGGTAATGGGATCAAGGGGTCGAGGAATCCGGCAGGTTTTTTCTAGGCTTTCTTTAAGGGAATAAACAGTAAAAACAGTACAACTGTGAAATATTATTACATTTTAAAAATGTAATTTATTCCTGTGATGCAAAGCTGCATTTTCAGCATCATTACTTCAGTCTTCAGTGCCACACTATCCTTTAGAAATCATTAATATGCTGATTTGCTACCTAAGAAAAATTTCTTATTTTCTACATTGAAAATAGTTGTTTTGTTCAATTTTTGTTCAATATCAGGATTTTTTATATTAATAGAAAAATCAACAGAAAAGAAGTCAACTTTATTATTAGAAAGTTTTTAAAGTCACTTTATATATATATATATATATATATATATATATATGTGTGTGTGTGTGTGTGTGTGTGTGAAAATATATGAATATATATAAATGTTAAAGAATATTAGAAGATTTAATGAAAATGTAAAACTAAAACAAAACTATAAAACTGTATGCTTGTATAATTCCAATATTACAAGTATTTTCTAATTTTCTATTATATTTATTAAATGTATTATTAATTTTATTATTTATTATTATTTACAGAAGAGCACTAAACTAGCATTACATTAAAAAGAGCTACTGAATACAATTCTCCTTTTGTAAGCCACAGAAAATACATATGCATTTGAAGATAAGTCAAAATATGAGAATATGTCACAAAACATAATTGTATCACATGGAACATTTGAGTATGTGACCTTGATGTAGCAATGACATTACTGTACATGCAGTGGCCTACTGACTATTACATGCTATATTTGCTTGTATTGGACAGCCATAGGGCAGCATCCATTAGTCGTTACTTCCTTTAAAAGCATGTGCGTCTTCTATGCGTAGAAGCTCTTTTTTTCAGGGTATGTGGTACAAAAGTGACAAGTAACCCTTAACATCAGTCATGTTCCTTAGAGACCTTTTGCCCCCACCAAACACAATAAAAGATGTTTCTGTAGCATTAAACATGCACTAGTTCATCTGCAGCATGCAGAAATATTCCTGTGAATCTGCATGAGTCATACAGGACAGGTGGAGGGAGCACTGTACATTAAAAATAATTATAATCACACACAAAAAAAGAACTGCAGCTATGTAGAACCATGCAGAGAATGCATAACCTGGAAAGACGGACTGGAAATGGGTTAATAGAGCATGTGATGGATGAGATTTCTGTAGTGATGCAGTAATGATGGCTGCACAGGCCACAGCAGCGCATTACATTCTCTTTAGCTCTGATAGATGGATGGAAAGATGATGATGGATGGAACGTACCTTCTTTATGTAGCCTTGTAATCCTCGCTCACCTCGTCCTTTTTTCAAAGAAGGGTGGAGAAATAGAGGATGAGGAACCAAGTGATCTGCTCTGCAGGAAGGCCCGAATCCGTCCTCAAGGAGAAACAGAATCAAAGGAAATGGAGTGATGGAGGACACAGCAGCAGGAGGAGGAGAGGAACTGGGCTGTACCACTCCATCAGTGAGAACAGGGGAGAGCAGTGCAGCTGGGGCTTGAACTGGTGTAATGGTTCTTGCATAGAAGTTTTATGTAATATTACTTTATTGACGTCATATAGGTGCTACAGTCTGCAGCAAACGCAGACACCGTCACCGTCCCGGGGCAATCATTCCTTTACTATAACAGACGGTGCATTTTTGAGGAGTGGCTGAGCAGGTTTTACCTGAGCAGAAATGTTTACGAGCTCACTTGCACTGTAATGTCAGTCAAGATGTGTTACATCAAATTCTCACACACCTCTAAAGACTGATTGGTATGAACCTATTTATAACATTGCAGAGCCAGATCATGACCTTAAATTATAGCATGACTCATCTGTATGCCATCTATATACATGATCATCTGTCATCTATATCTAACAGTAATATCTATCTTTCCATCTATCTGTCTGTAAATAAATACAGTGTATGTAAATTATTTATCTAGCTGTATATATCATGCATAATAATTTGTTTTTCTATCTATCTGTCTATAAATATTTTGTATATAAATGATCTAACTGTATATAGTATGCATATAAATTATCTATCTATCTATCTATCTATCTATCTATCTATCTATCTATCTATCTATCTATCTATCTATCTATCTATCTATCTATGTATTGATTAATTGATTTGTTTCTCATCCTTTGGCACTCCCTGCTGCTTACAAAGGCTCAAGAAATTCAGGAAATGACGTCGTTCCACGCCCAGCATACTATTTCGGAGGAGTCTCCTCTGTATTCACTAAGCCCGTCCCAGTAGTGTGCCAGTGGTTCCTAAGCAGCGGAAAAGCGCAGCGTCGTACGTCAATAGCGCAGCGCCTCTTACGGCGATCAACGGATGACGTGAGCTACGCCTGGAGCGCACGCGGGAAGTGGGATGCGGGTCCAGTATGCGCAACTGGAATGGAGAATCGCAACGACGTTGCTTCAATGGAAAAAAAGATCGTAGCGAAGGTATACAGCAATCAATCTGACTGGGACCCGCTGCTGCTGCGGAGGACAGTGCGGGATCTGGGCTCACCGCACGATTTTACTACGCGGAGAGGGACTGTCACGGAATAAATGTTTGATCCGTGCGCGCGTGCGTGAATATTTCTGCGGTTTGAAGGAAACATGGAGCGGCTTCTGACGCGACGCGCGTTTGGAAAGGCGTGAAAATATCGGTGACGTTACGGCGGAATGTCAATGAAACTGAGGGGATCGATGTGAAATAATAAAAAAACCGCTAACGTTACTGGACTGCCGCAATTAAACACGTCCTCACTCCTTCATGTGTTTGTGTGAATGCAAACGGGACGCCGCATTAACGGGACTGTTGCTGTTCTGAGACCTGTGGCTGGTTCGGAACCGTGATCTGGGTCGGTTCTGCGGTTTGGTGTGTGTGTGTGCGGAGGATGGGAGATTTAAGTGAGTCCATGCAGAAGAAGAAGGTATCGGGAAGACGCGCTCATACTACAGGTGAGTCTCTGTACTGGCGACCCAAATGAAAATTTACCATGGTAACCGCAGTTTCCGCCAGAAAAGCGTAGTTACTACAGTCATTGCGCTAACGAAGAAAAAACACATATGTTCTTGTTTGAATATCGCACATTTGTTGCGATTGAAGCACATCTGAGTACATTCAGTACTATGGGATTGTCATCTGTCTGTTACTATGTTTTTTGAGCATTATAGCACGGTAGTGCTGTGTTATACTTTGATTATCTTATAGTGTGCTATACGAATATGGTAATTATTCTGTGCAGTGTTGTATTGCTCAAAAAAAAGTACTATGGTTTACGAATTGATGTCATAGTATTGTCACAGTGTGTGTATGTATGTATATATTATGTATTTATATACTCAAACACACACACACAGTGGTACTAGCATGGTGTTCTTGGAAGTACATTAGATATTATTATTTTGGTGATCTTTAATAAAACGTTAAGCATAGTTTCATATAGAATTTGACATTTATAATTCATAAATTCACAATAGAATATCATACTCAGTGCGGTTATTGCATAGAAAGTAGCATAGTATTTCCTTGGCTATTTAAACTTTTGTTGAATGTATTAATGTTTGTATTTTATCATGATCTATTGCTGAGCATTCTACATTTTAGTCATTTTTAGGTCATACCTTTACAACCTGTTGAATAACAGTGCATTTATGAAGGAAGGGTTTTGCATTGCTGCAGGCATGGGAGCACACCCAGCATTTCTGGTACATGCCCAGTTAATTACATTAAACTGTGGTGAGTTAGAGTGCGTTACTTCATTTCATTGCCGGTGAGGATGTTTGTCTTCTGACTCTTGCTCAGGAGGATTACCTGAGCTTTTTGACAGCGGTATTGCAGATCTTCACACAGTGTGAAAAGGAGAGTGAAGTTCTGAACCAGAGGTTTTTAATTCTTAATGGAGAGGTTGTGGTTGTGTCTTCGAGACTGGATGAAGCCCATCAGTGGCTTGATGGGGCCAGCAAATGCATACTCGCTGCAAGAGGAAATTGCTGTTAATTACTGAGTGCAGCTTTATGTATATGAACAAAGAGCATGTTTTAGGATCATTTTGTTGATGTGTCGTTTAGATGACTTAACCCTTGGGCTGCCACTGATTGTGGCATCTTCAGTGGTTGATGTCCATAATCTAGTGTGCAGGGTGACTGATAATATGGGGAAATAAGTTGCAAATAAGATGCGCACAAAACTGCTGCTAAAATGCAAGCCGACAATGAGCGCTGTCTACTGATGACAACTGTTGAGTCTAGGCATAATGATTACTTGCATTGATCGAAACTGATGCAGATATGGCCATATTTCATATGATTAATTTGCTGGGTCTATATTGTTTTTATTAATAATGTATGCAAATGTCCTTTAAAAGTCGACATGTAATCAAATTTGACCTTTCGTGTTTTGCACATATTCAGACACTTCACGCATGGCTAAATTCTTGTATGAAATGCCCACTTTTTACAATCCAATTCATTTTAGATGGATAAAATCGTAACCCACCATACTGTTTTTTACAGTTTCGCTTGAAATGTCTAGTGCTGTCAAACGATTAAGCGCGATTTATCGCATCCAAAATAAAGGTTTTCGTTTACATAATATATGGTTGTATAATTTGTATATTTATGTATATATAAATGCATGTATAAATTTAAGTTTTTATGTTCAATACATTTAGATATAATATAAAATATAACAAATTACGCTTGTAAATATATTTATTGTATGTGTGTGTATTTATATATACTAAGGACGTCAACGATTAATCGATGATGCAATCGATTAAAGCTATCATGATAGTTTAATCAGGGGCTGAATCTTTCACAAGAATAATTTACTAATGTACAAACTACGCTTTTAATATGATCCAAACTTTAAACCTACATATACAACACAATGTTATTTTGTATTGAAATGTAGTAATAAGTCGCAATGTGTTATTTGCCTGCTAACCAATTATTTCTCTTATTAACAAAGCTTTGTACCTCACTTGTGTCATAATTAGAGATGCACCGATCCCACTTTTTCAGTCCCGATACCGATGCCTTGGCTTTGTATATCTGTCGATACCCGATAACGATACCATTGTTCAATTAATATTATAAATTGCATACCTTCCACCTTATACCTTCCTTTAGGGCTGGCCGATATATATCGAACGATATATTATGCGCATCTCATTAGTAAAGACGGTTCTTTGATTAGCGCTAAATCTCCGTCAGCCGTTTTCAAAAGGAACGCCGTCTTATACACAGAGCTGTAGATCACTGACAAGCTGCGCCATTGAATCACCCGCGAAACTCAACGAGTAGCTTGTCAGTGATCTACAGCTCTGTTCATAAGGTGGCGGCCAGCCCTACCTTCCTTCCACCATGTAGAAGAAACTAAATGCACCAAACTTTCCTAACTAAACATTACTTTCCTAACTAAGACAAAACAGATGTAATTCATTGAATACTTATTTATTTGTCATTTAAAGAACAATTGTGCATTCAAATCGAAAATAGAATGTAATCAAGCTTCTTAAAATAAATTTAAATAAATAAAATGAAGTAGAAACAAAAGTGGATAAGTATCGAGGCCGATATCCGATCCTAATATCGGATCGGTGCACCCCTAGTCATAATACAGTAAAATGTTTGAGATTGGGTAATAGTGTGTTTTGTTGTAGCAGCGCCAGTGGTTTTAGAAGCCGATCGCGTCACAGCTCCGTGCACCATACTTTCGTTTGAAATCCTTTTATTTTATATCCCGATAATGTAAATCCCTTTTACAAAAAACCTTTCGTTCGGATGAGGAAGCTGGCATTTAGAGAGCTATTTGTACATGCCGTCATGCTGTTGACTGTATGCTCATGCAATAGATGTCCAGATGCATTTTGCAGTATTAAGGTTAACGATTAATTGATCGTTAATTTAAACGATGATCAAGTGAGGAAATAATCGAAAATTGACATCCCTAATATATACATATACAGAGAACACATATATTATGTAAACACAGTTACTCTTCGGATAGCCCTAGAAATTTCCTGCATTTCTTGTGAAAGTGAAGGCCCAACTTATTTGTGTTTCCGCAAGACCCCCTTTTATATAAATCATATTTTACTGGACTGCTCTGTTTTTAATGCATGTAAACAACTATTTTATTTTGTAAGATCTTATAAGGATTTGTTTCGTTAAATCTTTCCAGAATATTTTAATACCATTTATAATTTCAAAAACACTTTTTGCTGTATATTGTATTTTTATAATTTATTTCACGCAGATTAGCTCAGTTAACTCAGTTGAAAGGAAATGTACAACAGCTTTTGCTATGCAAATAGCCTCAGCTACCGACATGGCTTTAAAATGTTTTCTACTTTCTACTCATCGCATTGTGAAAGAAGTTTGTATGTGAACATAATTTCATGTACCAAAACCCAATACTGCCTGATTCCAATTTTAATTCTGATAGGTTATGCAGAAAATATCAAGCGTTAAAACCCCACAATCAAAGCTTTTACCTTAAACTTATTATATATTTTGCATGTTTAGATTTTTCCAAACTGCATTGCAAAACTGTGCTCATGAACTTGAAGACACTGTCAAGCAAGTTCAGCGATCTCCAGGAGATTTTCTGCTCAAATAAGAGTGTAACGTAGCCAGTGTGTTCCATCACAGGTCTAAATGCACAATTCACTAAATCAGCAAGCAAACATATCCATGACGTACTTATAAATCCAAACGCAAATGTCAAATATGTTGTTTGCAATTGTGGCTCCTGAATAAACATTTACGCAACAGCTGTGCGACGGCACAAAGTCTTTTTTTGTTGTTTTAATAAAAAAAACCATAAACATAATTTTGAATTACTGGAAGTAATGGAGTTTTGCTTCTCTTGAAAGTGAAAACTGCTTCTGAGGGTTTTACCAGTTTTCATAATGTGGAGAGCATATTGTGTATGTGATAAATGTGCCACAAAATAATTTAACCATTGTGCAGCCCTACTTCTCCACCATTCCCCAAAGAAGAACAAGCAAAACAAACCCATTCTTCAATCAAAGGCTGAATGTCTAGTGTGGTCCTGAGGTGTAGATGACATCTTGAAATCGCCTGGAGGCTTCATTTGGCCTTCTGAAGCAGGCTTACCGACCATGTAGTCTCCAGTATATTAAACACATTTTTTTTTTACAAATGTATTGTATTGTCTGTGATTAATCAGCATAAACAATCATCCAATCAAAGGACAATACAGTTAATAAAGAGGGACTGTTATTTTGCCCCAAGTCTTTCCAGTCTTTGCTCACAGTGATGCAACAGACAGACTTGAGAAATGACTGCAAGATTGCCGTAACTTCCCCATGTCTGTCCTGTACAGTGATTGCAGAAATATTGATTATCTCAGTACTAATTAGAAATAAAATGTTAATTAAATAGTATCTATCTTTTATACATGAATTGTAAAAAATGCAGTTATTATGAATAAAACGTTTTATTTAAATATACTAAAATTAAAAGACAAATAATTTCCAATTATTAGAAGTATAGCAAGAATTTTGCAATTACTGCCGTTGGGCCTCATTAATGAAATACAGACGGAATTACGTTTTTGTAAGTATTTTGTAAAGCAATACTGCAACAATTTTCATGAGAGTGGTTTATGAACTATTCAGTTGGTTCATGATTCATGAATGAGATCCAATGTCAGTGTTTGATCTTTAGTTTTTGCAGTTCACCACCTTTTCCCTTTTGCAGATCTGTCTTGTGATGAAACATTGATGGTGTGGAATATGTCGTGTGTATATGATATCCAGTCTCTGCAATACGATGCAGGTGAATGAATGTTCAGCTCTCTGCAAGAACAACAGGGATATTGTCCCCTCAACATCCTGCAGTCTGTCACTAAAAAGAAAAGAAAAAGAAAGAAAGAACATCAAGAGATTGGATGTGGCCTACAGAAATATAGTGGCTGGATTGTTTAAAATTGTATCAGCTTCTGTAATGCATTATTGAGCAATGCGTAGATCTTCAGGGCTCAGATAGTTTTAATTACAGCTCTTCCTTTATGTCTTTTATGGCACAATGAAAAAATCTGCACAGTAAAAAAAAATTGCAGAACCATGCAAAAACCCTGAAGTTTATTAACATAACTGACTGCATCCTAAATTTACACAATCTAGGTTGCTTTTACTGGTTGACACAGTATGGGCCCTTTAATGTGGGTCATTGTCGTCTGTTCTCAGTTCAACAAGTTGCATTTAACAGTCTGTTTCAGCACATTGTTCATCCCACAGCGTGAATCTGTTGAGGCAAATCTGTGTTTTATTTTAAACTAATTGACTCTGGGAGTTAATCATCACCTCACATTGATTATAATGGCCCCGGATTATTCAGGATTCCCATCAGTGCTGGCTTTTCCATCTCCGGTCAGGCTTTTCAGTCAGTGTTATGATGTGATTCATATATGAATCAGTCCATTGATTGAGGTTTTCTTTGGTGTTATCATCATGCATGTGTGAAAGTGCTTTCATGATTGATAAAGAAAATAGTGGCAAAACTATTCTTGTGCTTTATGTGGAACAGGCTTCATCAAATCTTACCCACTATTTGTCATTTTCTGTAATGTTTTTGTTTACACGTGCATCAGATGGACATTTTTCAGTTTTTTATTATCACCATCCATTTTTATGACACCGTCTTGATACAGTTAAATGTTGAAACCTTTTATGTGCCATTATGTTCAAAAATAGAAGCTAGACTGATAATGGACATTTA
>JAUMHP010000052.1:5158811-5169448 GCA_032361065.1 Enteromius trimaculatus | reverse complement strand
ATAGTTCCTGTCTCTTGCTCCCAGCCGTGTTCCCCAGGTGTTTTGACTTCTCTTTGTATTATGTTGTGTATTTATTGTCTGTGTCTCCGAGTCTCCCTTGTCAGCCCTTAAACATAACTTTATGTTTATCCTGTATTTTCCAATGTTAGAGTTTCTTCTGGTCTCTTCAGTTCTGTTAATAAAAGATTATTGTTTTGATACTCCGTGACTCCAATGTTCTCCTTCCCACACCCCGTAACTTATTTATAATTTATGTTTATATTATATATAATTTATATTTATAAATATTTATATCCTATCCATTCTACTTATGTTTCATGTATAATTGCATCAACATCACAAACAGCTGGACTTGATTCTTTAAGTTTCTCAGCATAAATATCGTAATAAAACTCTGGGTTTCTGTTTTACAAAATTGTTATTGGTAAATTGTTGGTGCTGACCAACATAACTGTTATTAACATATTTCATACACATTTTGCGAACTGCTAATAGAAAACAAAAATTATACTCATTTTGGGTATTTTGAGGCGACGGACTCGTGCAATCAAACTAGACTTCCCATCATTCATGTCAGCACAAGAATAATTAAGTACACAGATCAAGTATGGATTGCATGCTGTAATCTTTATAAACCAAATTGACTATTTTTGTAGGGAAGTGGAAAAGAAATTTGTAACGTGAAATTGGATTTATTTGTATATTGTAAATCATCGCACGTCTTGTTATAATTGTGAAATATCTGAGATGTGTATGTTTGAGTGATGCTGTGCTCTCTCGGCAGGCTCGTGGTTCTGTCCGTGGTTCTCTTTGGGGTGCCGTACAGTTCAGAGCAATCATGCTCGGTCACGCTGGTAGATCACGGTCGCGGTTACCTCGGCATTTTGGTCAGTTGTCTAATCTGTGAGAGCGCCATCATGTGGCTGAGCATGAGAGGGAGCATCCTGTATACACAACCCAGAGAGGCTGTGCAGTATGTGCTCTATATACGGCTGGGTAAGACACACTATTGCACATTTACAAAAACAACCATGAAGTTTCATGGTTCTCTCGGCACATTCAATCTCATATGTCAGCTCTGTTAACTGTAGTGATCCATCATAGACGTGCTTCAGAAGCAAATGCTTTTACAAATTTTAAGGCAGCTTTGCAAGTATCATTTGTGAAGAAAGCAATGCCAGAGTGCATTGCACTGGACCATTTTCAGTGGATTGTCGACTGCCGTTATAGTCTCTAATTTTTTTCCCTTTGATTTAAAAGACGTGAAACACTATTGTGGAGTTTTTCTTTCAATATTTGAGCAAATAGAAATGAAAAATATGTATTTTTGGTACTCTCCCATTTATTCTTCTCTAAGTTTTCCCACTTCCTCTACAGACAACGGCAGAAAAATGTCAATGAGCTCAGTGAAAAACGTTTGTTCTCTTAATATCAACACTATGGACAAATACTATATATTTATATAGTTATATCAATAAACTAAACCTAATACTGATCAATCAAATTAAAGTAGGCTATTTTCATCAGTGATTGTGTGCTTTTGCACTTTTTCTGATACACATGTGGATTAGAAGTTTATGAACGCTTGCTTCCACAACAGAATAAAAAAAATTTAATTAAAAATTTAATTAAAATTTTTTTTTTTTTTTTTTTTTTTTTTACAATTTTTAGCGCAATCGCAAATTCACATATTGCAATTCTTACTTTTTCCCCCACAGCATTCTGAATATACTTTTTTTTCTGCAGAATTTTTAAATTACATAATTTTTCTTTAATTTATGCTATTGAACAAAAAAAGGTCATTTCAGCTTTTTATTGACTCTTCTTATCAGTTTTTTTATGTTGATATCCAGTAAGCTACAAACTTGCAATTCAGATTTCTTTTTCAGAATTTCAATTGCCCTGTTTATTTATTTAATTTTTTATCCCATTGTGGAAACAGGCTTTCTTTTGACCAGGTTTTGAGGTTTGACCAAATCAATGAGCAGTAGTAATACTGATGCATACTGTAACAAGTGTTTGATTGTAATTTGACAGTGCATCATGTGGTTAGGCCATAAATCAGTACTTGACATTAATTGCTATTCTTGTCTGCAGCTATTCTGCTAGTGGAGCTGGTGTACGCGGTGGTGGGCATTGCCTGGTTGGTGCAGTACTACCAGCCCTGCTCCGACATAACCGCCAAGAACCTCGCCCTGGGTAAGACATCAATAAAAACAATAAGTGATCTACTGTATAGGAGTTGGAAATATAACAACATTTCTAACAGGGCTGGTAACCCATTAAAACGTATGAATTAATTACATGATGTGGCGATTAATTAATCTAATTAATCAAAAATTAGTTGCACAAACATACTCTTTTGGACCATGAGGGTAAACTATACCTTTTAAAATGTATTTCATTTATTTTATTAATATATACTATGGAAATATGAAATTATCAGGGGTGCCCGACCCTGCTCTTGGCGATCGACTGCGAAGTTTTGCTCCAACTCTAATCACTGAACACTGATGTTGTGTCTTTCTCAGAGAGGAAGTGTTCTGCTTTGTCTTAATATTTTTGTTGGCAAAATTGAGCAAAACACACAACATTGTGTTTAAAATAACACAATATTAACTTCTTACTTACTGAACTGTTGTATAAGATCAGTCTGACATCTGCACTCATGTGGTATTGCTTAACTATATGATGTAAATTTAAGACAGAAACTCAAACTGTTTTGCAATCTTGAATTTTAGGGTCATTCTAACATTCTACTTCTATAAGCTCAGTCACGCAGCAAGTTGTGTCCCTTTAACTCATGGCGATGTTGTGCGTTACAAATATAGTTGGCTCCTTCACGGATTGCTTTTGTTCCTCGCTTCTGATAAAAGCATACTCATTTGATAATTTTCACTCTACTTTAATTTGCATGGATGCAGAACAAAAGATAAGATTATTCATAACGAATGTATCATAAGTCTGGGATCAGAGCCATGTTTGAAGCTGTTTTAAATTCTGTATTAATGTGACAAGTTGCATCATCATTCAACAACAGTAAAAGGCTAAACTGGGACACATCATACTCTGCATATATATATATATATATATATAATATGTTAGGTTTATGTATTAAATATTTTTATATGTAAATCATATTATATGAATATTAATGTACATGTAAATATTTTCTAAATATATACTGTATGTGTGTTTTTTTTTATATATAAATAATGAATATACACAGTACACACACATATATTATGGCCATAAAAACTTTAAATTTAAATATATTTTGAAATGTTAATTAAATGTTAAAATGTTAATTTTCAGCATTTTCAGTGTCACATGATCCTTCAGAAATCATTCTAATATGCTGATTTGCTGTACATCAGTGTTAATATATTTGTGAAATTGTGAGCCTTAACATGCATCACCTTTATCGGCAGCAAATTAAAATCCCGACTAGTCTCGAGAGAGCGTGGCGTGTGATGTCCTTCCAGCATGAGGCAGTCCAGGCATGTGCTAAAATCTCATGAAACCTCCCCTTGTTAATCTCAGCAGATTCCTGTAAATTTGAAAGTCGTTTCTAGCTATTTATGTCCTGGAATCTCAAAAGCACGCTTTCTAACAATACGCCTAGTGTAGCTTTTCCCATGTCTCTGCCGACCGTGAATCAGTGTCGCTCATTGTCCTCCCCCATCCCATAATAGCACACTTCGCTTCCATGCCAATCATCTGTCTATACAGGACACAGACTGACAAAGAGACAGCTGGTTTGTTTTACAGTAAAGAGGTTCCTGCAGAGCTGAATCTATAAGCGCCAAATGAAGATGTATATGGTGCATTTAAATACATTTATTTGTTCATGTATTTATTTTCAACAGGAATTGTGGTGTGTAACTGGCTGGTCATCTTCAGTGTGTGTTTCACCATGATGTGTACCTTTGACCCCACCGGCCGGACCTTTGTGAAGCTGAAAGCAACTCGCCGCCGTCAGCGTAACCTCACAACATACACCCTCAGGTACAGAGCTTAACAGTATTCAAGCTAGCTTATATCAGAATAATACCCATCAATCAACAGAGTTGTACAATTCCCCCACCCTTAAAGTGCTCATTAATTATCTTGTCATTTCTCTTGTGCTTTATGCAGCCAATACGAGTGTATTTATTTTGCCCTATTTAAATCCACTCTGTAGATTTCTAAGACTGCACATTTTAGGCAGTGTTTTTAACTAAAAATAAAACTTTTTTAATACAAATTATAAATTGAAATAAAGCTGATATAGATATTATATAAGTTAAAGTTGAAGTCCAAAAATAACTAAATTAAAAATCTTAAATAATAAATATAGTAAAAATAAATTTAAGCTAAATAAAAACAATTAAAAACAAAAATTAATAAATATGGCAAAAGCATGTAAAATTAATTATGCTAATTTAAAAAAAAAAAAGTCATTTTTTTTTTCAATTAGGCATCATTTTCAAATTTTCGTTTTTAATTGGAAGTACTACCATTACTCAAATAAATAAAAAATAAAAAAGCTAAATATAAATATTAACAAACAAAATTGAGTAAAGATGACAAAAGCATGTGAATTACTTTAATATTTAAATGAAAAGTGAAAAAAAAAAAATTTAAATGTCCATAAAATAAATACTAAAATAATGCAATAATATAATAAATATGAAAATAATATTGAATTGTATGCTCTTTTTTTTTTTACTTACTTTTATTTTGTAAAATTTAGGAAATAATATGTAAAAAAAAAAAAAAAAAAAACTCACGAACTCATGAATAAACTCACTTAAAGAGTTATATAGTATAATTTTGCGTTTGAGTTATGTAGCATCATTTTTAATTAAAAAAAATCTTGTGTAATATTACCTGTGTTTGTTTGCTGTTTTTTTTTTATTGTGTTTGTTATACTTGTATTTTTTAATTATTTTGCCATGAAAATAGCCTACGATGCTGACATGGGATTAAATAAAAAATATATGACTACTACTACTAAATATTAACTGGTATTGTGCATTTGTGTACAGCTTTATGCATGTTATGTGTTGCATACCCCATTTTTCCACTCCTGTCTATAGATATGTGTTTCGATCCTTGTAATACCCATCTGTTGACCTATAATTCCTAAATCTACTCATGATATTTGCTCAGTTGGGTTTTATCTTTTTCAGACACAGGCTGGAAGAAGGTCAAGCCAGCAGCTGGAGCAGAAGACTCAAGTTCTTCATGTGCTGCACTCGAGCAAAAGATACACAATCTGTAAGACTCCAGCAAAACTCAAATACACACAGATGTCAGATACTGTGAGAGCATCTCTCTCACACACACACACACACACACACAGCATTCTCAGCAGAAGATATTCTCTCTCAGGATGCTTACTCTGAGGTGGCCAGCTTGTTTGCCGAGTTTTTCCGGGATCTGGATATTGTGCCGAGTGACATCATCGCTGGGTTAGTGCTCCTCCGACAGAGACAACGAGCCAAGAGAGCAGCCATCTTGGATCAGGTGTGCTTTATCTTATCAGAAAAACTGTTTTTTGATTTTGGATGAATATTCTTCACTGTCCTAATAATAATAATAATAATAATTCTTTCTCTTGCAGGCAAACAATGACGTTTTAGCCTTTCTGTCCGGGATACCTGTAACTCGCAACACTAAATACTTGGACCTCAAGAACTCGGTATTTCTAAAAAACAATATATAAGTGTGTGCTTGTGTCGATGTAGAATTATTATTGACGATGGCCTCTTATGTTTACAGTCTGAGATGGCCATGTATAAGGAGGTGTGTTACTATATGCTGTTTGCCATGGCGGCGTATGGCTGGCCGGTATATCTTTTACGCCAACCAGCATGTGGACTCTGCAGACTCGTCAGCACTTGCTCGTACGTAAAAATAATAATAATATTTGACCGCTCTGCACAGCTGTTTCAAAGTGAGACAAGAGTGAATAAGAGAGGCTTCTATTATGGTATAGCTACCTGCCATCACGCTTTTGGTAGACTTACTTATCAACTTAGCTTAAACTAAAGTTTATTCCCAGTCCTAATTACCAGGGGATTGGCCAATTTATTTACATTGCTTCAGTTGTTAATAGAATTTTGTAATTACTTGTATGTGCCTTGTCTTCAGTATAAACATAACATGCATCTGTAATCTATGTGTGTGTATGTCTGTGTATGTCAGGGATTTGCCAAAATGAAAATTCAAAACAAAAATATATATATATTTTTTTAAATTCACTATTGCATAAATTAAATAGCTAAGATGTGATCTTTTACTGTTTTGTCTCACTTAAAAAAAACAAAACAAAAAAAACAGCAATTAAAAAATATTTTAAAAAATGTACGTACTAGCAGACATTATACCACCAAAATGCAATATAACTTAAATTTAATAAGTTAGTAAAATAATATTTTGGCCATTTTTGAGACTACCACCTTGAATAAGGCAAGTTTTTTTACTGTACAAAAAATGCAAAAATGCAGCCTTGCTGAGCAAAAGAAAATTCTTTTAAAACATTGAAATAAATCACAGATCCGAATTTGAAAACTGTTTGTGAACATTATAATAAATGTACTTTTAGAGCTTGTGTAATTACTAAACATATTATGTTGTATACTTTATATGCTTATAGTCTGCACTTCAGTTTTATCTTTTATTGTTTTTTTTCTAATTCTGTTATGGTGGCATACAGAGCTAAAATTATGAAAAGTGTGTGTTTATATTTACATGTTTTTTATTCTTTTATAACTGAGAATAATTTGCTTTTGTCATTTGAGTGTGAAAATGTAATGTGAATTTATTGTCAATTAGAAATAAAATTTTTTCAAAAGTATATTAAATAACTTTTTTATAGGACGTATGAATGAAATCAGATTACTTAATTTATTTTTCTTCTTTTCTTCTCTCTCGTCAGCTGTAACACTTCAGTTTCAGGTTCTCGTCTCTCTCAGTCCATCACCGTTGAGGAGGATAACTGCTGTGGCTGTAACGTTCTTGCCATCCGACGACAATTTCTGGACCGAGACCTTAAAGAAGTCCAGATTGTCTACACATCCTGCCATGACGCGGTACGGCATCTTAAATTAATTCTTCAGCGCCCCTGACTTAATCCTGAAAAATCCTGAGGCGTAATGTCTTGTGTGATAAATGTCTCTTCACATCAATGAGTCATCGCCTGACTAAAATAGTTAAATTTGAAAAGCTGCAGCTAATGTGATAAATGTGAAGCATGTGATCAAGACAAGTTATTGTCTGTATTTTTGATGGGATTTGCAGGTTTATGAGACGCCCTTCTTTGTAGCAGTGGATCATGCGAAGAAAAAAGTGGTGATCAGCATCAGAGGGACCTTGTCCCCTAAGGTAGGTCAACAACATGTGTACTTTACACATGAGCACATGAGGTCAGGCTTCCCTGTATGTTCATAGAATTAAAATAGTAGCTGTTTCTAAGCAGAGACATAAGAAAGCGCTTTAACGCTGAAAATAATAATTCAGTCATCCGGAATCAATCACTGAACTATACATCCGAATGTCTATCGATTTCCTACAAAGCTGTGCTAAGTTCATGTTTCTCATATCACTCTGTGGTCTCTTCCATTTCACATAATAAAATAACTTGGAGTCAAATCAATATTTCACATCCTTTTATTTATTTATTTGATAAGTCGCCATGTAATAGGTGGGGTAATGTACATCGTGAAGGTCAATATTGCTGAATAAACCCAGCTGTTTTCTACAGTATTGGCTGGCCTGCTGTATTTGATCCCTTGCGAGTCTCCTGTTTGTCATTTGATAGATGATAGATGACACTTTTTTTTTGTCTCTCTCTGTCATTCTCAGGATGCTTTAACAGATCTTACTGGAGACTCTGAGCGCTTGCCTGTAGAGGAGCAGCACGGCACGTGGCTCGGACACAAGGTGCTACACAAACACACATATAAACACAAACACTGGCAAACTTATTGAACACAAAAAGTTCAACTCGTGAAATCTTTTGTTTAGGGAATGGTTTACTCAGCCGAATACATAAAGAAGAAACTAGAGCAAGAAATGATTCTGTCTCAAGCTTTTGGGAGAGATTTGGTAAGTGTGATCATTTGTTATGCAGGCATTTTCACCATATGACAAGTTGTGATTATTAAACCTCAATTATTAAACTGCTCATGTTAGGGTTTTATATAGTAATATGTTGTAAATGGGTGTAAGAATGCATATTTTATCACCCTCGTCTTTTTGAGTGAGCAACTTTGTGTAAAAAAGCACATACTTAAGACTGCATTGTGGGCTTGTTTATAATTAAAAGTCCCACGTTATGCAGAAATTATTTTATTTAAAATCTTATGATTTATATGTATTATCAAATATAAGATCAATATATCAAAACATAATTTGTGATTAGTAATATGCATTGATTTTCAATACTGTAGTTGTATCTCAGCCTATTATTATCCTATCCTAATAAACCAAAGCTTATTATATCAATTATAATTATTACATGATTATATGAAAAAATGTGACCCTTATGACTGGTTTTGTGGTCCAGAGTCTTAATATCTTAAATAGTAGATGATGTAAACTTGAAGTTACTCTGTTTTGAAGTTGAAAATGAAATAATACTTTTGAGATTGTATGGGTTTTTTTCTGTATGAATATATTATACAATATTCATTCAATTTGTGCAGGGCTTAAAAAAGGTCAAATAAATAAATAAATAGTATGGCATGGAAAGAGAATTTGAAGTAGTAGTGCTTTCACCCCAGTCATTTCAAACTGCATTTGCATGTTGCTTGGAATATTTGCATCGTGCATGATATCCTGTGACACTAAACGATCCAGATCATGCTGTTTGTGCGTGTGTCTCAGGGAAAAGGGACGATGCACTATGGGTTGGTGATTGTGGGTCACTCTCTGGGTGCGGGTACAGCCGCCATCCTGTCCTTCCTCCTCCGGCCGCAGTATCCTTCACTGCAATGCTATTCCTACTCCCCTCCCGGCGGCCTGCTCAGGTCAGTGTGACCTCTCTATTGTTGCTCTGGCATCTGTTTTACACTACATTTATAGAGAAACCTAAAAACTGATCTCGAGAGAGAGAATGTTTAGCCATCACTGAAGCATGATGACATTAGATAAGAGATTAAACCAACGTGTTAAAGGATTAGTTCATGCAAAAAAAAATTAACATTTTGTCATTACTATTACGACCTGATGTCGTTCCAAAACTGTTTTATTTTATTTTCATTATGAATCATGAAATTATAATTTCTGTTTCCATTCAAGGAAAGTGAGGAGTGTGATCAAAAAGCATTATAAAGCTAGTCCTCTAAAGCCTTGGTATTGACTTATTGAGCCATAGTTAAATGAGGAACAGTTTTTTACTACTTCTCGCTTGCCATATCTCAGATCTTTTTTTTTTTTGCAGCGTTGTGGTCAGTCACATGCCTTGTGAGAGCCAGAGGTGTTTGGTATTAGTGACAATTGCGTAAATTTGATTTAGAGCTAAAGGAACATAAAAAAAGGAAAGTAACACTGAAGGCTAGTGAGGCATGCCGAGTAATGATGCTGAAGAATTCAGCTTTTCATCACAGGAGTAAATAATACTTAATGTACTGTGTATTAAAATAGAAAATAGTTATTTTAAATTGTAGTAATATTTCACAATAATACTGAATTTATATATATTCAAAAAAGAGTTTCAGAAAATCTTACCAAACCTTTGGTATTGGAACTTCTAGGCTCGTACATTTGCAAGCTATTTTGGCAGCTTCAGTTGCATTTTTTTTTTTTTTTTTATGTTTTTCAGAATTTAAATAAACTCTGAAGAGATTTGTCACAGGCTACAGTACCAAGCACTTTCTCTGTAATTGGTTGTGGAAAAAATTAGCTCAAAAGCATGCATGGATGCACAAATCCTCCAGATGCACTAATCTTTTGGAAAGATATTATTTGAGTTCAAGTCACTTGTAACCTTTTTTGTTTTTGATTTAATGAGAAAACTCTTGAAAAACAGTTCTTTTGTTAATATATAGTCTTTGTAAATCTCAATTTAAAGTCAGCATTAAACAAACTGTTGAACATTACTCTGAAATCTGTCACATCATGGCGGTAGAACAGATTGTGAACGCTGTTTTTATGTTGACATCAAAGAACGTGCTTGAAGACATGTGTCTGCTTAATTCATAGTGAGGACGCAATGGAGTACTCGAAAGAGTTCGTCACCTCAGTCGTGTTGGGGAAAGATCTGGTCCCCAGGTAAATGAGTGTTCAGCTGTGCTTGCATACATTTATAAGTCTGAGCAGACGGATGTTATTCATCTTGTGTTGTGTTCATTCAGGATTGGCCTCTCTCAGCTTGAGGGCTTCCGCCGACACCTACTTGAAGTCCTACAGAAGAGTGATAAACCAAAAGTGAGCTGCTATACCTTGCTTATTCCCAGTGTTAGAACATAGTCTCATAGTGCCACAAACTGGTGAACTGTTAATGTACTGTACATTATACATAACTATTAGGGATGTTAACCGATGACCGAAAGTTGTCGGTAGTCGGTTAATAAAAAAGTGATATCTAAATTAGGCTATTATAGACAGTGGACTATACGCTACTACAGTTAGCCATCTCATTCCTCATC
>JAUMHP010000052.1:5142039-5158711 GCA_032361065.1 Enteromius trimaculatus | reverse complement strand
TGAAACTAAGGAGCCATTTGTCCTACGATTACATACAACAAGCTCTTCGGCGCCGCGTTTGCGGGACTCATGTTTCGTGCTGTAGGGGATTTAAAAAAAGTGACGTGAGTGGCTGTGTGTGTGTGTGTGTGTGTGTGTGTGCGGGAGGCAGAGCGGCAGAGAGATGCGACAAGAGTTGCGAAATTGCAGGCGCGGCTCGAAATGGCTGTTATTTCAAATAGCGTACCATATTTTAAACTAAAACCGGTTAGTTAACCGGTTTCAACCGGCTAATGAGGCTCGGTGGTCGGTCAAGAAATTGTTTAGTTTTCGCCATCCCTAATAACTATATTCATTTAATTCCAGTGAATGAGATAAAATTCTATTTGAAAAAAGCAAATAATTCTAGAAAAAGAAAAAAAAAATGTTTTCCTTTCAAGACATTTGTAAACCGTATATAAGAAGTCATCTACAATTAGTTTGATTTTAAAATAAGCAAGATCTCGACCCTGACAAGGAGTGTCTTATTTTACTGCCGTAAGAGCAAATGTGGTTTATTTGACCATAATGATGCCGACTGAACATTGAACTAGATATCAACAAATATGTATAGAATCAAGCATTCTCGAGAGTCCATGCATGTGGGTGATGGCGCAGTAGCATTTATTATCATTGTATTGTGCCAGTAATTAACTGCCCTCATTAGATCTCTCACATTGTGCTTCGTCCGTATCCTTTTCCTCTGGGCTAATAAAGTAAATGATAAATTGTTATGTTACTAATTATAACCTCAGATCTATTTTTTTTTTCCCACATATTTTTTCTAGTTCATTCAGTGGAACATTAATCTCTTTTTTCAGGGTTGTGGGTTTGGGCCTCACATTTGGGTGCTGTTTAAAAATATAACCACACAAAGGTTTAGAGTAAGCAAGGTTTTTAAAGATTTTTAACTAGTTCACCCAAAAGTGAACACCTTAAGGCCAGGGTTTGTTTCTTCTTTTAAACAGATTTGTAAAAATGCATCTTTACATAATTTGCTCACCAATGGATCCTCTGCAGTGAATGGGTGCCGTCAGAATGAGAGTCCAAACGGCTGATAGACACATCCACAAGTAATCTACAAATAACTACAGTCCATGAATTTACATCTTGTGAAGATAAAAGCTGCATGTTTGTTAAAAAAAGGAACAAGTCTTCTATCCATAATATTGCTTTTTTTCCAGAGAAAAAGGGAGAGAAATATGCACAGATCAATCACCGTTGAAAACGAGCTTGAACAGTTCTTAACAAAACATTGGATTTTAATGAGACGACAACTTTTTTTTTTTTTATTGGAGCAATTGTTATATGGATTATCGATTATATTTTGGCCAGAAGCATCATTTTAAATGTTAAGGATGAATTAAAATATGCAGCTTTTTACTTCACAACTTGAGAAGTTTTTATCAGGTGTTTGGACTCTCATTCAGACGGCACCCATTCACTGCAAAAGATCCGATAGGTATTAATTTCTCCAAATCTTTTCCCGTTAAGAAACAAGTTTATCTGCATCTTGGATGTACATTTTCTAAAACAACAAAAAAAAATTGGATGAGCTATTTCATTTAGAAAAATAAAAATCTTACTGAAAACAAACTTTGAACAGAAGTGTACTCCACATTAGTGCTTGCTTACATAAGTTATAGTAGACCAGCTGTCCGGAAGAGTAGTCACCTACTCAGTATAGCTTATATAAATGACTCACCATACACCACACAGCTTCAGAGGATTTTTTTTTCTTCCGTTTCCATCAAATCTAACACTGTGCTGACGTGCAGCAGAGATGATGCAAGAAACGAAAGCATACACACCTCCATCGCTATTAATGCTGCTTGCATCATGAACAGCGTCTCGTATCTCACTTATATTTTCTCCCAGCCAGCCTCTTCGGTTTCAGGAAAGTTTGTGAGAAATTTGGCCTCTATGTGATGCATTTCTGTTTATTAATGTAATCACACTGCTTAGTTTGCTGCTCTTAGCAGGAAATGATGCTTGAAAGCCTGAGTAGGTTTTGGAACAGAACCTGTATGTTTCTCTCTCTCTGTTTCCATCAGTGGCGGATCATTGCTGGGGGTACAAAGTGCATCCCTAAATCAGAGCTGCCCATGGATGACGAAGCCCCTGTATCTCAGGGCGTGACCCCCTCTAACTCTCGCCTGTGTCTTCACCTCAGTGACCTGAGCATCGCCCTGTCAGCCTCTACACCGCTCTATCCACCGGGACGGGTCATTCATGTGGTGCACAACCACCCGCCTGAGATGTGGTGAGTAGAGAGGAAGTAAACTGAAGGGATTAATGGAACAAGGAAATGGGAGTATGCTCTTCAGATACAGGGTACATTCCTGTGCCTGCATATTTAGGTTTCCCCTTTTTTTTTGTCATTAAGCTTTTAGAGGTGATGTGAATGGACACAAATAAAATTTTAAAAACTTGCATGAACTGAGTTGCAGCTTGAAAATACAGTACTATACTGTTCAAAAGATTAGATTTGGTAAGTGTTTTTTGCAGAAGTGCATTTCATGCTTACCGAGGCTACATTTTTTAAAATAAAAAAATTGCAGTAAAAACTTTGATAATGTGAAACGTGTTTTCTGTTTGAATATATTTAAATGTAAATTACTCCGGTCTTCAGTGTCACATGATCCTTCAGAAATCATTCCAATATATGCTCAAGAAACATTTTTTACTATTCGTTTTGAAACCGAATGTGATGACTAATATTTTTGGGCAAACAGTGATGCCTTTTTATGTTGTTGTTGTTGTTTTTTTTACTAAATAAGAAATTGAATAAACAATTTTTTTATTTTTTTTATTATGTACAAGTCTCTCTCTCATTATAAATCAGTTTGAAATGAATCCGAATACTGAATACTAAGTATTTATTTATTTATTTAATTTAAAAAAAAAACCAGAAAAAGTCGTAAATAACATCTCATGTTTCTCTTGCAATCTTTCTTTACAGAGAAATGTAGAGTGTAGAGCAGTTATTTTTTTATATATAGGCCTGTTGAAATGCAAATGTTGGTAATATAATAAATGTTTAATATTTGTTATTTGCATATTGTTTTCTTAAAGTTTTCTCTATATATAATTATATAATTATTCACAAATCATCATTTTAATAATGCAAAACAGATAACGAACGCATGGCCTCTGTGCACTTGTTTGGAATTTTTCATTTCATCCTATGCTGAACATTATTTCCAGTAATGAACTGTGAATGTGTCACATCCTGCATTTTTTATGAGTCAAAGTTTCATAAGAGTTTTCCTTTAATTATCTCTCTCGCTGTGTCTCTCTCTCTGTAGTTGTGGTCAGGAAGATCCCACTTACTCTGCTCTGTGGGGGGATAACAAGACCTTTGATGAGGTCATCATTTCACCAGCCATGCTGAATGAACACATGCCCCATGTGGTGATGGATGGCCTCAACAAGGTGTGTGTGTGTGTGTGTGTGTGTGTGTATTTGTGTGCCTGCTTTTCTGTCTAACACTTGCCAAATGCAACGTCAGTGATCGGGTAGCTAATGAAATGCCATTCTGGGCAAATCTGAGTAACACCGAATCCAGCATATATAAATGCAATAATTATTTTAACTACAGTAAGTAAAATAGTAAACTTTCCAAAAGGACTGGAGAATATATTAAATAACAGTACGCTTGCATTACAAGTATATTGTGGTGATTGTGATACACTCTTTTAATTAGACTAGTTTTGCGATCACGAGAGCGTTAGAACAAGGATATTTTAATAATGCCTCTGATTAAACTTTAATAACAAAATTTAAGTTGGAAAATTTGATGCATTTCTTTAAATAATTTCAGACTGTCCATTTCAGTCAACTAATTCAAAAATCAGAACAATTCATTTGCATCATTGCTGAATGTTTTAAACTAGATTTGTGGTGAATTTAAATGTATTGACAAACATCTTAAATGTAAAACATAGTATTTGTACTATAAATAGTGTTGATACTATTTAGGAAAATATGAAGTTAAATTATGTATATTTTTACTCAAAAAATCCTTCAGAAAACGTTGTTACTTTTATCCGAGTTAATGCAACTTTAGCGAATAAAAGTGTAAAAGCTTCGCAAAATAAACAATAGGTAAGATGCAATGGATTCTGGTGTTCCCAGATCTGCTTTTATTATTGGAATGGCTTTGGGGTTTGGGGTCAATGAATCAATTGCTTTTAAGGCTTTTGCACTGCAATGGACTCCTGGTATATGTGTTGTAGATCTGTGTCAGCATCTTAGCCACAGTGTGTCCTTTGTCTGTTTTTGCTGGACATAAAGGTCTGTCTTCATTTTTGTCCCCTGAAACTGCTGTCATCGGGATTCAACAAGCATTTCTGGCATGGCTGCTGCTTCTTATTGCTATTACTATTGCTCATATATAAGGTTAGGGGTTTGTTCAGAGCTATTAAACTTTGGGTGCACTATATAAAGGAATGATAAATCTAGTTGCTCTCAAACTGGGCTGTCATACTGTCTTGTTTTGTTCTCTTCTAAAAAACAACAACAACATGTTCCTTTGTTCACTTGTCTGTTGTATGGTAATGTGTTGGTTTGTCTTCACAGGTGCTGGAAAACCCATATTTAATTTCAGAACTGATTGCTGCACAGGTTGGAAGCCCGAGAACTAGCATCCAAGCGTGTGTTTCTGTCCCTAACGCACTTCCAGATTCCTCTCTAACGCCTCTCTGTTCAGATGAATGTTTTATGGTTCCAGATACATGCTCTGCTACTCCCAGTGAAACGGTTTCTGTCCAACCACGCGGTTCCGACACTCACAGGGACGGTTTATCGCTCGGTAATACCGTCAGTCTACAAGCAGCTACCAAGTCAAACTCTCAAAACACTATCACAGAAACTCTCGCCCCTGAAATGTCTGTTACTTTAGATATATCTTCTATTGAGTTAGATATAAAGCCAGGAGACAATTTCTGTGCCGTTCAACAGCTATTAACATCTCTGTCTGAATCCTCAATAGCTGCATGTGCTCCCCAAAACATTGTCCTGTCGAACATTTTATTGACCTCCACAAAGTTGGACTTGCCAACATTAGAAAGGCCCTCATCTGTTCAAGACTTAACCATCCCCTTTAATGGCTTTTTATCTTCCAAAATGACAAGTTCCTCCTCTGATGTGTCCATTCCTGAGCCCCACCCTCAGTTCCAGAAGACAACTTCCCAATCTCTATTTCCAAACACATCTTCTCCACCAGAGTTCCTGTTAAAAACCAGCATGAATCCAGACTTTTCAGAGATCTCCTCAACTGGACTAATGTCTAAAGACACATTAGCTGAACTCTCAGTGGAGAACAATTCTACAAAACCCTCAGTCTTAGATAAAACGCATTTAACCTCTCCTCAGGCTAGATTGAGTTCCTCGACTGCCCGATCCGAAGGGACTCATTTTAGTGGCTCATGTTATATCTCAAGCCTCTGATATACACCACTGATCAAAAGTCTGGGGTCAGTAATATGTGTTTTAAAGATATGAATCATTTTGTTCAGCAAGAATGCATTAAACTGATCAGAAGTGACAATAAATGCATTTATGAAGTTACACAAATTCTGTTTCTAATAAAGCTGTTCTTTTAAGATTAATATTCATCAAATAATTTAGTAAAAATGCATCTGTTTTCACATAAATGTTATCCACATTGATATTAATAATAATCTTTTTCTTGAGATGCAAATTAACTTGTTAAAATGATTACTTAAGGAAAATTGGGATTTAAAAAAATTACATTTCAGATACTTTAGTTAACTACATTAGTTAACATGCACTAAGAGTGAACAATACTTCTATAGCATGTATTAATGCATTATTAACATTTGTTAACATGAGTTAATGCACTGTGAAATAACTTGAACAAACATTGGACTTTAAACTAATATTTAGCAAGATCAATAAAGAGTGACACCTCCTTGTAAAGTGTTACCAAAAAATCTTACCGACCACAAACTTTTTTGTCTGTGTGTGTTACTCAATGTAGAGTCCAACCACATGCATGTGCTTTCTTCCTTTGCAGCTAATAATCTCTGTTCCCCGCTGCCAGAAACATCCATCAGCTCCAGCTTTGGGCATCTGTGGTGTCATTCTTTTCCTTTCTGCAGGATCTCTCTGTCAGTTCTTCTTAACTTCCTGTTTTGGTGTCTGGTTTATGCTCTAGCAGTTTGCAGCAGGATTTTCATTGCAGCTTCTCTCCGTGTGCATTGAGTTTGTCACCTGGTCTTTTACGCTTGGCGTTTTACTCTAGGTGGATGTAGGCCTGTGGGGGTTCTTGCGGTGGGCATCAGCATTTGTTTCCCCTGCTTGTTGTTGGTGGTGGTAGTTCTGCCTGAGAGGGTACATTTATAAAGAAACATTGAACACTGTGTCATCATTTACTCCTCCTAATGTTGTTCCAACGTGTATGACCAGGGTAAAATTCTCCTTTTGTGTTATGTAGAGGAATGTGGACTTTTGTTTTGCACTAATTTTGCAGAACAATCTGTGAAATGCTGCATATAATGTGCTAAATGGACTAAAAATCATGTTTACTCGCTAATCTGTTGACCTAACATGCTGTTTACTGTTTATTCAAGATGCCTTTGTTTTATAATTTTTAAAAAATTATGCTTAATCCAACAACTATTTACCTTTATGTGTTTTTTCTCTACTGCCTGTTCAGGCTCAAATTGACTGAAATGTATACAGTTGCTCTTATTTGAAGTAAATGATTATGTGCAATTATTTTATTGTTTTTATATCATATAGCTTGTATTTTTATTTTATTTTATTTTTTGCATGATACATATACACCAATGCTTATCACAATTTTTTTCCATTGCATTTCATTGCATCTCTAACTCATATGTTTACATACATTTAATAAATAAAAATGCATTATCATATTGTGACTGTGTAACTGGACGTCTGCCTTTGTTTTTCCATTCAACTTTGTTTTTGTTGATTAGCTCTCATTATGAACATAATACTGCTGATTTTGTGGCATTGTGCTTTTGTGTGTGAAATTGGGAGCAAAATATGACATTTATCACATGATTGACAGCTCAGTTTTACTCAGTGTGGACAAAAATGGATGAAAAGTGAAAACCCTGTTTGGCTAAAGTGTGCTTGATAAAGAAAAAGGGTATTTGAATTCAACAGCATTAAATCTTCCTAGTATGTTTGCGGATTATTTGTTTTCATGGTGTTTTATTCAAAGAAAAGTATACTTTAATAATCTGCATTTGACATTGCAACAAAGAAATATGATGTAGCACTTGTCTCTAAAAATGCATTCAGGTGCATTTGTTTCATCTTAACGTTGTTCAAGTAGGTTGTGAGACCTGCTTATTCCTTTCCATTCATTCATATTCTTATGTACATATTTATTCTCATTTATAGTTTGCGTCATCTCTTTTGTTTTCTCTCTTCCTCTCTGTCCTGCAGGTGTTGGAAAACTATAATAAAGGGAAGACAGCTTTACTGTCAGCTGCTAAGATAATGGTTAGTCCTACAGAAGTGGACCTAAATCCAGAAACGGTTTTCCTCGATGCGTCCAGTTCAGCGCAGCCCACACCTGCCACACATCACCGCAGAAACAGTAGTGTCCGGTGAGTCACGAGAGCCAATCAACAAGCTGACTGACCAATCAGAACATACCGATGAGTGATCAATGATGTAGATTTTCTTTAGCTGTTTTTAAGCATTTCTAATCGTTTGATTGCCTGTCCTTCTCACTCATGCCGACTGCAGAGGTACAGTGTATGGTACTATACAGTTCCCCCCTCGTCCTCTCTGGTTCAGTAGAAAAGAACAGCCTAGACGTTAGTCACGTTAGTGTTGCCTAACCATAATCCTCCCTTTTTCCCCCCTCTTTCAAATCTTTTTCTTCTCTTCCCTGTTCTCTGCTTTAATATGTTAAATGTATGTTTTAATTTGTTTTTACCCTTATTACATATTTATCATCATCTATACATAAATATTAAATTTATTATATATTTATAAAATAATGTACAAAATTTTACATATTACATAACATTTTTTTATAATTTCATTTATTTTTCCATCAAACGTTATGTTTTTTAATGTCCTGCATTTTACGGCATTTTTTTTTTTTTTTTTTTAATATCCCATTTTTCTCCTGCAAACTATTTTAAATTCCCTGACATTATTTGTTATCATCCTTTTCTTTCCCCACTCCATGCTGTCTGTCTCTCTGGTCTCTGTTTATTTTCTCCGCATGCTGCTCTACTCCTGTGCCCACTTCCTGTCCTGTCCTGCTGTAGTTCCTGCGCCCGCTCTGAGATCTCGCTGGACGGTTTCTCTGAGTGTCCACCTCCTCCTGTGCCTGTGGTGCTCACCGGCGCCCGTGAGCGATTGGCCGTGGAGCTACGTGAGCGAAAAGCCCCCTTGGCCATCATGGAAAGCCTATCTGATGCCGAATCCATCTACAGCTTGGACTCCCGACGATCATCTGCCGCCCTGAGAGGCTCGCCCTGTTTGGGGAGTCTACCTTTCCCTTTGGACGCCACCATCCCAGAAGAGAATCCTTCGCTGAGTTCCCGTACGGAGCTGCTGGCCGCAGACGGCTTGGACTGTGAACTGGGCGAGCCCGGCCCGTACTGCCCTACTCCTCCAGAACTGGAAGTACCTACAAACGACACCCATCACCTCAACTTCTCTCCGCTTGGACAAACTATCCAGCCGACCATCCAAGGCAAGAACTCCCGGCGGTCTTCAGGAACGCCTGTGGCTTGCCAGCCATCAGCTGTTCCTAGCAGTCAAGAATCCTTGCCAGTAGCATCGCGGACTGGTTCTACGCCAGAAACGGATAGAGAGTTTGAAGAGGGAGAAGTTGAAAGCGTCCGATCCCAGACCCTTCCACCAGTTCCTCCACTGTCCAACGGCACTCCCAGTCAGGCGGTCCTAGAGTTCGCCCAGTACCTGGACTCTCTATTTAGGCTCGACGGCAGCAGCTCTCCACCTCTCGAGCTTTCCGATGCAGAATCCGAGTCTGGACGGGGATCTTACAGCCAGGCCGAGGAACACCATGTGGATCAGCACATGAAAAACGCAGACAAGGACAGGCAGCTACTGGCTAGAGCCACTCTAGAGCCCAACTTGGTTCCCAAGCCGCCTCGCACATTTGCCGGCTCAGCCGACCCTTCCTCTGGCATCTCGCTTTCTCCATCCTTCCCGCTCTCGTCTTCTGGAGAACTCAACGACTTCTCTCCTCCTGACGGAGTGCTACCCGCCAACCATACATCTGCACTACGAACTTCCGCTACTAGTCCCAACCCTAAGGAAACTGTGCTGTCGTCTATGGTGTAGTGACCCACTTTCATCTATTTATTTAACCCCCTCCCCATGGATTCCTTTCTCCTTCTGAACCAATCGTATAAACGTGCATGCGTAGCACCGCGGCCAGTCCTTCCAGACTTCCAGACTTAAGGATTCATCGAGAACAGAAGACCTCATTTTGTACTATTGTAAGACATGAATGCGTTGTGTCTTGTGCATCGCCATAATGAAGTGTCCTAATCGCTGCCCACAAGGTGCTGAGGGGCTCCTTCGAACACTAAAGACGTTGCTAGCGTATCGAAAAGCTTGCACAAATGACCCTACGTTCACATTGAATTCAATGTTATAGTTATGTTTACATTGACACCACAGAACACCAAGCTATCACAAATGTTGGTGGTTTCATGTAAGGGAAAGGCTGGGATAGGAAAAAGGGAACTTAATTGCGTTACAGGGAGGGGCGCACATGACAAGCAGTGGGGTACATTTCCTCAGGACCTTGAAGAATGAAGAATGGGACAAAGACGTCTCAGGCGAAGGATAGTAAATAGATTTTTTCGGATTGTACTTTTTCATTTTTTTAATTGAAGATTGTGTGGAATGTCCTGCTGAGTATGTGTAATCGGTGGCACTGACGGTTGGTGGACATCTATGAGTTCTCGATGTGCATGAGAAAATACTGTATGCTCGTGTAAAACGTTTTATTTTGCTATCTTTTGTCATCTCTTATTTACATAAATCCACTTGAGTTTACGCATGCAAGTTTTCTATCGTTTCTTTTTCCACCGATTGCCAAAAAAGCCAACTTCAAATGTTTGAACTCTGTGAAATTAATATATAACGATAATTACTGTTACTATTATTTATTTTCACGAACCACTGCCCATACATGCAAACAACATCAGGAAGAGTTGTTGAATGGTACGAGACGTGCACCAGTCACAAAATGCGCCCTTTAAATGGCTCGCCTGGATCTGCGATGTCTTTTACGCAGCACGAGACGCATCCTTCGCGAAAAGTTTCTTTCGGTATGGGTATGGCGTGCAATCAGTAGCAAAATAAGCATAGAGAGATTTCTTCTCATCTGCTTTTTTTAAAAATCATTTCTACTGTTGTTGCTATAATACAATAAATAGTGGTTTATCTCAATGGTGAAATATTTTAATAACTTGCTTTTTATATATCGTTTCAGGATGAAGTGTTTGAGTTTTGGGGGGTTGTGTGAAAAAGTACAGCGGTTTGTCAATAGTATTTTATTTTGTATGCTGTCGATTGTTTTATAGCACAATTCCCATGCTTTGGTTGCATGTAGTAATTTGTTAATAATTGGTTATAGGTTCTGCATGTGACAAAACCAAACTTATCACTTCTTCAGTTGAGTAAATGTAATATAAATGATCTAACGTTTGGCATATATAGCAAAAACATACTTATTTTCCTGTTCTTTTATTGCTGCTTTACTAAATGACTCTTTATAAGTTGTGAATAAATAACTTTATAAGCTGTGACTGCTGTACTTTTTCACAAAATGTTGTGTATAGCACTGCCTTTTCACGTGAGTGTAAATACTGTCTTGTTTCCAGTTGTTGTGTTCAAAAAATAGATATAAAATCAATGGGACTTATCAATAAAAAAAAAATCTTTATCATGTACCATAGTGATGACTTTATCTCAAATGTATAGCTATATTGATATATCTACAGTATATATTATAAATAGAGAAAAATGATGACTATTCAGGAACGAAAATCTGATACTGTGGCCATATGCTGACTTCAGAAAATATATAATGATTAAACATTCATTCTTAAAAAGAAAAGAGAACTCTTCATGTTTGTCACTACCCTGCCGGTCTTTCAACTTTCAAGAATGAGAATGTATTTAAATGCACACACTTACACTGCCCTGCCTGTAATAGAATAAAACATATGGATCTCTGACTGACTTTGTTTTTCTTGACTTTGTTTATTAAGCTGTCTAGGTGGTGTGTTTTATTATTCTTTAAGTTTACTACATAATGGCAATAGAATATTTAAATATTTTATAATAAAAAATAGATACATAATAATAATTAAGAAAAAAAATTAATTAGTCAATTAATTTAACTTTAATGAGTTTTTTAGTACTGTAGCTCATCAAAAACTAGAAATATAATTTCTATGAATTTTTATTTCAGTTTTAGTTATTTTACAATGTAAAATGTAAACAAAAATGATAAATGCTGCCTCAGAAAGGAGAAATAAGGCTTTTTAGATTTTATTTAGTTTATTAATTTAACTATAATAACCCTGCAAGCAGTGTTTCCTTGAAGTTAAACATTTACTTTCACTTTGTCTCAATAAGAAATATAACTTCTTAAAAGGTTTTAGGCCTTATTTGCTGTTGCCCAATCATAGAATGTGCCATATTGAAACACCATTCATTATTACTATAAAGGAAGTTGAATAACATTTTTAATACAAGAATAACTAAAATATTGCAGCTTTCTAATTTTAGACTATTGGAAAAAAATAATAATAATTAATTAAAATAATTATACCATATTTGCATTTATGTATCTTGTAGATAGTAGCAGATTTAATGCGTCATTTAGGCCTATATCAATCAACAAAAAAGCAGTTACAAAATAATAACAAAAAATACTTAAATAATAACAATTTTAAAGTGTAATTTAAAATTATAATGTTGACAATACAAATAAATTACTAGACAGGAATAGGCCTTAAACAAAGCTTGGTTTTGTTTAATGTTATAAACAAAAATTGGTTTTCCTGTAAACGCACTTTTATCCGAGGATGTGCTCTGTATTGGATGACGCAGCAGTGACGCGGCGGGTCTCTAATAAGGATCCGCTCAGTCAGTAAAGCGCAGGTCAAACAGCAATACACACTCACACACACACTCACATACTCACACACACTCACTTTATCACATTCACTCTACAACACTGAGATATGGACTCAGACGAGGGCTACAACTATGAGTTCGATGAGGAAGAGGAGGAGGAAGAAGAGGAGGAGGAGTGCAGCGAGGACAGCGGGGAAGAGGAGGCCGAGGATGAGGAGCTGGGCGAGGTGGAGCTGCTGGACCCGGCCGTGGCTGGAGGAGAAGCCGACGATTGCGTTGATACTGGCGGCGGCGGCCTGGGCCCCGGCCAGGAGGAGGAGGACTACCGCTTCGAGGTGCTGACCACCGAGCAGATCCTCCAGCACATGGTGGAGTGCATCAGGGAGGTCAACGAGGTCATACAGGTAAGTAACAACGTTTCCTGCAAGTTTATAAGTTTGTTTATGTGGAGGACTGATGCTGTTAGCATTTAGCATTTAGCTTAACTGACATGAGATGTCTAATGTTGCAAAGCTAACCATTTATTTTTAATCCATATTGTGATTTATTAACCGCTTTTATTTTCGTGTTTTGGTGAATTGTGTTCTTTTAGTGAATTTAAATGATTTTTATGTTAGCTAGAGAGTTAGCGTTAGTTCTGCTAGCGCGACCCAGTTTACAGAGACTTTACTTGACAGCTATTATGGATAGTACCTAAACGTATCGTATGTTTTTTTTTTAATCTTTTTACAATTGTGTTATGAATTAGATGGCAGTGGGTTTTATGTTAGTTGACATCTTTCATAAATAATATCTAATCTGTGTAGTATAGATTTAATCTTAAAATTGTGGCTTGAAACAGATGGCGGTTTTGTTAGTTGACAGCTTTTATGGATAATGTCTAAACATATCGCATACGTTTAATCTTTGCAATACTGTGTCATGAATCCGATGGCAGTGTTTTATTTTAGTTGTTCTTTTGAAGAAGACTAAAGTTTGGCGCTGTCACTGCAACTAGTGCTACGTGATAAATTTGCTAACATCTATCAAACAAAAACAAAAAGCATTGCAACTTTAGAGAAATCAGAAAAAGCTGTTGAAAAATGATAAATTTGCATTTGTGCGTGGAGGAATGACAATCGTTGTGAATATAGGAAAAATATATAGAATATAGGAGCTTTCTTTTCTTAGGAAAGCTGCTACATGAATCTGCATCAGTTGTTATTTAAAAACATGCATGTTGTTATTCAAAATAATTAAAGCATGCCTTATTGGATGGTAAAGATAATAAACTTACCAGTTTGTGTAGCTTATGGAAAGCCTCAAAATGTTAGTGTTGTGTGGGAGTTTATTAAATGAACCTCACAAAATGTATCTTCTTAATGCTAGACGGTTGCTTTTATATTACCCATAAGTTGATCTGTTAAAGGCTTAATGGTAGATTTGTAAAATAATAATGTGTGTTTATTAGTGAAATTGCTGAAATGTATATTTTGGCACTCATTCAGTCTCAGGGTTACATTTTAATGATAAATAGGTTGACAGACCTTTTAATCTTGTGTAGCCAGATGATTGACATTACAGCAAAGTTTATTTTGCAGCTTATCCTAACCAAGCACCACCCACATAGAAAGAAAAAGATCAACTGAGCAAAGTTGTGTTTTCTAGTCTACTTAGTGGTTTATATAAAATATTGTACACCACAGTAATGAAGGAACATGTAAGGCTCCCCTTTTCTTTTCTCCAAAGATTATTGGAGTCAATTTTTAAAAGAAAATACTGAAGCTTAAAAACACTTTCTGAGTAAAACTTGTTTGTACACCAATTTTTCAGCGTATAAATATTATAAAAAGACTAAATACTATAAGACGTCTGAGAAATGTTGTACAATGAATGCTGGGAAATTTAGCATCAAGTGTGCAGGTAAATTTGTGTTTCCTCTAACCAAGCTCCTTCATCAGTGAGTCTGTGTGTTGATATTCTCTTCAACTTTGATCGATCCCGTATTAGATTCTCCTCAAAAGTGCTAACTGTAACAGCCTGGTGCCTTATAAACAGAAAAGCCTTTATAAAAGTCCAGAAAGTTGCTCAAAGTCAGCCAAATTAAAACTCTATCGAAATAAGCTGAGACTAGAAGACTTTGATATGGTTCGCTCATATTATGAATGGGAGAAAGTGCAAAATGCAATATGGCGTAATAAGGCCTCCTGGCTTCTAAATAAAAGAGCCAAGCCATTTTTGATGTTTCAGGATTTCCCAAAGTCTTTGATGCCCAAAATAGCTGCCTGAGGCATCACAAATATGGGTGCAGAGTAAACAGTATCGTATCTTTTTCAGAACCCAGCCACGATAACCAGAATCCTCCTCAGTCACTTCAACTGGGACAAAGAGAAGCTTATGGAGAGGCAAGTTATTTTACTATATCTATATGTTGTCTTAAACATATTTACATACAGCATTGCTTGGTTAAAGGACATTTTCGATTGATCCGTATGCTGTTTGAAAGAGCAACATTTAAAATGATGTTGCAGGTACTTTGACGGAAATCTGGACAAGCTGTTTTCAGAGTGCCACGTCATAAACCCCAGTAAAAAACCCAAAGCGAGACCAATGAGCACACGCTCCTCCAGTCAGGATATTCCCTGCCAGATCTGCTATCTCAACTATCCAAACTCGGTCAGTGTCAGTTTTGTTCACTACTGCTCATAAATCGTCGTCAGTTCCTTAGAAAGGCCTGCGATAACAAAAGTGAAATCCATTGAAGTGACTCAGTTTGCACAACTTGGTGACTTATTCGGTAGGAATGTGTTTCCTTTCCTAGTATTTCACAGGTCTTGAATGTGGACACAAGTTCTGCGTGCAGTGCTGGGGCGACTATTTAACCACCAAAATCATTGAGGAAGGGATGGGACAGGTGGGCTCCTGTTCAGCTCATTGCTATCTGATGTTGTAATCAGATTCCCCACTTACATTTGGTTTTTATTTTTGCTTTTGTTTTCTTACAGACCATCTCATGTCCTGCTCACAGCTGTGATATTTTGGTTGACGATAACACTGTAATGTAAGTGCTTTGGGTAATATAGCTTGTCCATTTTCAGATTTTTGTTCAGATGTTTTTTTGTTTTTTTTTATAATTTTGTAAAGATACTTAATGATTATTTTGCAGGCGTCTGATCACAGATTCTAAAGTGAAGTTGAAGTACCAGCATTTAATCACAAATAGTTTTGTAGAGGTAAGAATATTTTTTGTTGTTTCATGAAGTGTGTGTAAAATGCTTGCAACTCAGTTAATTAGCTTATAAATTTTAAATACTAATACATTTACAAATGTCAAATCAGTTAGCATTTGGGAGTTTTAATTTAGAAAGAATCAATTGTTTTGTTTGTTTGTTTATATTATTTAGTAAGCAATAGTTTACCCCAAATTGTAAATTTGCTGATGAGTTGCTTTGTAGGAAATGATTTGGAAAGATTTAAGATTGATTATTGTGATGCTTTTATCAGCTGTTTGGATTCATTCTGACGGCACTCATTCACTGCAGCTCTCCATTGATGAGCAAATCATGCAGTGCTAAATTTCTACAGATCTGTTGAGATTAAGAAACACATTATTGGGTAAACTGTTGCTTTCACGGATTGCTATCTAGCTTGTGTCCAAGGCTTATTTATATATATATATTTGTGCTAAATTGAAAAATCTTATCTGGTTTCTTTATGTTTAAGCTTTAGAATGGCATAAATATGACATTTATTTAAATACTGTTGTATATATGTAATACTGTCTGCCTGCAGTGAACTCTTTTGTCTCTGGGCTCTTCTACAGTGTAACAGACTGTTGAAATGGTGTCCAGCTCCTGACTGCCACCATGTGATCAAAGTTCAGTATCCTGATGCCAAACCAGTTCGCTGCAAATGCGGGAGACAGTTCTGGTAAGAGTCTGATGCAGAATGCGGTGCACGGCTTCAGTGGATCAGCAACATCTTTTAGCTTTATATGTTAGCGCTGCAATAATATAAATGATGTCCGTATAAGCAGTTTGTTCTGCTGTTCACTCTTTTCTGTCATTATTGGCTCAACATCAGCTGTGTGCTTCGGAACAAAATTAGGGAGTAATGACCGTATTTTCATTTTCGGGTGTATGACTCCCTTTAATTTATTTTTGTTTTGTTTTTGTCGTTTTTCTCAATAAATAGTTTCAATTGTGGAGAGAACTGGCATGACCCTGTTAAGTGCAAGGTATGTTAGCATCTAATTAGGCACTCGTTGTCATGTTAGCATTAGACATTTTAGGTTAGATTATTTCCATTGTTGAAATTGATATTATTGAATTAGATTTGTCCTGAGGTGGTTTTCTTTTCTTTTTTGTCATGCATCTACTCTTCAAGTGGTTGAGGAAGTGGATAAAGAAGTGTGATGATGACAGTGAAACATCCAATTGGATTGCAGCAAATACCAAGGTAGTAAGGACCCATAAACACTCTATGGAGATAATCGGTTCACTTGATATAATTTCTTATATCTATATAT
>JAUMHP010000052.1:5109633-5125798 GCA_032361065.1 Enteromius trimaculatus | reverse complement strand
ATAGATAGATAGATAGATAGATAGATAGATAGATAGATAGATAGATAGATAGATAGATAGATAGATAGATAGACATAGAATTCTGTGAAAAAGATCCTCTGTGAGGCAGTAGTTTCAGGAAATGCTCTCTGAAACAAGGAAGTAACTTTGGTCAGTGGTGCTGGAAGCCACACTGTTAATATGTAGTGTACACAGACACAGCGATATCTTCACTGACCTTTGATAAGACGACATTACCTTGACATTAGCATGACGTCTTGGTTATCATTGATTAGAACAGAAGCATCTGAAGTTGAACTGTGAATCCAGATGAATACAGACAGATGTTTGTGTCAAGGAATCCATTTGTGCCTAAATGGCCTTTGTGTACATCACAGCGCATTGATGCCATATGTATCTGAATGTAATGACAGCATGGAAAAACATGCCCAATTTAATGCAATGTTAAGACAAAGAGCAGCTGTTGTGGTCACAGTAAATTTTGGTTGTTGTGGGGCTGCATCTGTGGTTTATATACTTCAGAGAGCCATGAAAATACTTCTCACTGTTCACTGTTTTTTATGAAGATCACCCAGTGTTTACCTCCTGATGAAGCTCTTAATGAGGCTTCCCTCGTCTTTTCAGCTTGTCATAAAGGTTTAAAAGCATCAGCAGTAAAACAGCGCTTTATGTAGCTATTTCACTCAGTGCTGCACATACACGCAAATGAGGCTTCGGCTTAAAATCACCAAATAGCCTGTGATAAGTACAGAGAGTCTCTCTTGCCCCCACCCACCCATAAACGATAATATCGTGTATCTGTGATCTCACAGGCTGGCGATATGACGATATGAAAAATTACCATATCGCGCAACCCTACTAGCCATTAAAATGTTCTATACAGCAAGGCATTCATACTTTTATTTAGCAAAGATGCTAAATATGTATTGCATATTACATTTAATTAGATTTCATAACAAAACAAATCTGTTTTTAACATTGATAAACATCTGAAATGTTTCGTACGAAGCAAATTCTTAAGAAGCAGCGCGACTTCTTAAGGATCGTGTGACACTGAAGACTGAAGGAATGATGCTTCGAACATTACATTTTTCAATATAATTAAACAAACAGTTTTTAAAAATTGCAGCAATATTTTTGAGTATTCCTGTATTATGATCAAATAAATTAATTAGCATTAAAGACATTAAAAGATTAAATGTTTTTTTTGTTTTTTTAAATAAATAAAGTATTTTGATCGGTGGTGAATGCAATGTTTACTTTTTTTTAGCCAGAAAACCCAACGCTCATGATGTTTATTTGCTGCTTTAGAAGTGTTAAGAAGTGGGACGGTCAGAGAATGGACTGTGGGTGGTCTGTCTGTGTGAAGCTGAGAGCGACCTGTTGTTTGCTGTCTAGCTCAAGGTTACAGTGGTCAAAGCTCATGGCGCTTTCCTTGAAGGACTCAAACCAGCAACCCTCGCGTTCTGGCTCCGCGTTTATTCCACTCTGTTCTCCCATCGTGCAAAAACGCTGCGCATTCAAATTGATTCTTTCTTTGTTAGGACTGACCTGGTTTCACATTAACAACTGTCCCTTCGCTACCCTTTTTTTTGTTAAACACTAGCCGTCAGGTGGACTAGTGTAGCAAGAATGCTTAATTCCTGTAAATTATCTAACGTTGGTTACTATTTCCTCTTTTACACTTCTCTGCTTGGCATTCATGTTTTACACTTCCCTGATTGAGATTTCGCAAATATATTACAAAGATACTGCAGCGGTTGTTTAAGAGGACAGGTTTCCATTTGTTTGGGCAGAACTATTATCGGGCCGTGGAAAGTTAGATGCTCGCCAGAATTTACTGTGTGTCTTTGAACAAGTGGCTCTGGTCTGGGTTACAGTGAGGTCTTGGGTAGAAGCGCACAGATGATTCATATTTAGATCAGATGTGTGGCGAGTTGACACTGAGCAGGTCAGGGCTCTGACATCTGACCCAGATGGAGATGTGCGCGTGCTTGGCCTTTTGTTTGTAGGCCTATGAGACACATGATGGCTAAAGTGTGTCTCACTAAACAATCAAGCAAAGTTATTGCATGGAGCCTCTCTCGTGCTGTTTGAACATATATTTCTTTCATATTTGTACGTTAGGTTTTTTCCTAAACCTAGGTTTTTTATACAATAATGCTATTATTATTATTCTACTTTTTATACCTAGTGTTTTATTATTATTATACGTATATTAATTTCTTAGTTTCATGTTAACTGCATTTAAAAACAATGATATATAAAATTAACAATAATAAGATTATTATTGTTGTTATTGTTATTGATGTCTTATATAAACTGACTTGAAAAGTTTAAAGGAGTTTTATAAAATTATGAATATTATTAATAAGTACTACTATTACTACTAATGATAACAATAAAAAGTATTATTTTTATTAGTTTATTTATATATTAGATGTTATTTAGTTTTTTCCTCATTTAAACAATAATAAATATAATTAACAACGACAACAATAATATTATTATTATTTATGGCTTATATAAAATGCTTTGAAATCAATGCACTTAGTAATTAATGGAGCTTAATAAAATTATTGTTAATAGTAATATTATTAATAATAAATGAATTACTGATGTTACTAATAGTAGTAATACTAATAATTAACATATTATTACTTTAATATTACATATTATTACATTTATTCCTTTGAATATTTTTGTGAGCTTTCCTTTTCCTTGATTGCATGATCAAGTTTTGTGAAAATCCAAATGTAATAATTAAATAAGTATTAATTTGTCAAATAATTTCTGTTCTTTCTCATGCATGCAAAACCATAGGTTTTCTGCTCGTTGCTATGCGGTTGCTAGGGTATGCATGCTGCATTGCTACAATGTTTCTTGACCTGTTACTAGGTGGATGTTTTTAAGTCCAAGTCAGAAGAACCCAAACCCTAAAGTCTCTATGATACTCTGCTCCCAAGATAACTTCCATTAATGCCTTTTTTGGCTCATTTTGTCAGCAACTAAATTCAAATGGTATATATGATCACTTTTACGTTCACGTTCATATACGAATGTGTGGGATGGAGTTATGCTGGTGTTAGCGACCTGGGCAAACCCCAAAACGTAGTATGAGAAACAGCAACACCGATGCATGCCTCAGCAGACACCAATGAAACTTCTCGCTTTCTTAAATTATCTTGCGTAGCACTGCAAGTTCCTGTTTGATCAACACGAGCTTAGCGTATGTTTTGGCTTATTTCCTGTTTTATTTAATGCTTAGCTGCTTCGCTTTGTAGCTCCGAATTGGCTCTGCTGTGTTTTTTCACAATATAGATTTTTCCATCCCACCCAAAGTCTCTCTCCAGTGAGTGTGCTGTGAGGTGCCGTGCGCTCTGCTCCAATTTACACACAAACAGAAGGAGAGAAACAAAGAGCCACCTCACACTCCATGGCCCTCCCTCGGTGCAGACGCTGCGAGGCTACGAGTGACCTGGTGATTTCCCGGACAGGGCAGTGTGAGAAAGTCATGGCACAGTTGCTGCGCCTATTATTCTGCAGGTTTTCCTCCCTCGGACAGCTGCACCTTCTCTAGCGCACGCTTCTCTTTCCTAAGGCCCAGTGAAAGTGGAAAAACAGCTCGATAACCCTCTAAAAAGACATCCTGAGGAATTTCCTCGCATAGACTCCTATTGAAAATTCCTGGGAATGATAAATACAGCTGCATCGGGCTGCATTTTAATAATTTAATAATAATAGGGGGGGAAAAAATTACGTTCTTTTTTTTTTTTGCATACAGCTGCTGGCCTGTGTCACTTTCATTGCCATGATGTTTAGAACTAGTGCTTTTGTACATTTTTTAAGGAAATGTGTGTGGTGTCTAGGGAATGGTTAAAGTGCATTGAAATGCAGTTGCTAGGTTGTTGCTTGTTATCCTACTTTCATTGAAAGCCTCTATTGCAATGCAATGTTCAATGCATTTAGTATTATTTAAGAAACAGTTGTGATTTTTTTATTACCTTTTACCACTTATTTTCTATTTTATTTTAATTTGACATTTGTTTTAAATTATTTTAATTTTTATATATATTTTTAAATATTGCTATCATTATTTTAGTATGCTCTCTACTATTTTTATTCATATTTTGAACAAGATTTTATTTTAATATTTTTATTTTAGTTAGTTGATTTTTGCATTTTTATTTATTTTTTATTTAATATCTCTGTAGTTTATTTTAGTTATTTTTTTTTAGATTTTTATTTGAGTTATTGAAACTCAAACTAAACACAACTAAAATGTTGCCTTAATTGATAACTAGCCGAAATGAAATGCCTTTTTATATAAATAAACATTAATTTTATTTCAAGTAATTAAATATTTAGTTAGTGATAATAATTCTGATTACTGTTGAGGTTTAATTCCGTTTTCTTTTCTTTTTAGTTTTTAATTCATTAAGTTTAGTACTTATCACTGTTGGAAATGCAACTTGTTTTTTTCATGTTATGTAATTTTAATTTTAAATCAGCTTTATTTAAATGAACAATGTTTTTTGCTATAATGTGATTTTTTTTTTAAATGTATGCTTTCTGAGTCTGATCACTTAAAATGTAATGGTGCAACTTCAAAGTTCAATTCTATAACCCTAAATTATAAGAAATAATAATAATAGCAATTCTTTCCGAAGCATTCGCCAGAAATTACGTGCTGAATAATGAATTCAGATAAGATCCCCAAAAGTCATGACAAGTCTGTAAAATATGAAACACAGCAGATGTGGAAATAAGGCGTCATCTGTTCTTTCTATTAAATCTGAAAAGGTGTTGAAGGTCTCATGAAACCATGTGCCGACCAAAAAATGATAATGTAGCCGCTACATTCATCCTCCCCTTGAAGGAATGCTCTCGCGGGACTCAGAGCTCAGCGCATACCAGGTCAAACTCAAAATTTGGTTCACTATGAAATGCTGATTTCCTTTTTCCTTTCCAAAACAGGGTGTGAAAGAGGAGCCAGCCAAGCCCAAAGAGGTGACGAGCGCTGAGAAGGCCGGCTGGTTGAAGAAGTCTTCTGGGAAGTTCTTGAGCAGCTACAAGGATCGATACGTTCAGCTGGAGCGAACCGTGATTGCGGTCTATGAGAATGAGGTAAGTCTGCTAAATCATGATGAAGTCAACACGAAACCACCCCTCTTTACTTTCATAATTGCATGGATTTCTAAAAAAAAATGTTATTGCACAAGAAAGACGTTGGTTGGGGCATGATTGTATATCCATTACGGATTGTAAAGTGGCCCATCGTACCATTGCTAAAATTACTTTTATTAATAGCTGTTTGGCTGTTGTTTAACATTGGTTTAACCATTACATGAGAGTGTGTAGCCTCCTGTTTCACCTGAAAACAAAAGTCTTGTTACAGAAGGAGAAAGTCATGACGTTCTGATGGAAAATTACAGTAACAGGCTTTTTTCTCTATAAGGATAATATGCACTGATTGTGAATTAAGAAAATACTTGTTTGTACTCAGCACAAATTTTCTTCTACAAAGCAATATTTGTTGTTTAAATTAATTGTTAGCCATCCATGCTTTGTACAATCAATTTAAAATTGATTACTTCTTTCTGCCCAAGTTGTCTCACAATATAAATAAATCACAAAATTGTACTAAAGCATCTCTCATCATATGAAGGCATAATCACAAAGTTTTTTATAGCTTTGAACTCTCATTTAATCGTTTTAGAAGAAACATCTGAGCAGTGTTGTTTATGTACTATTCTAGTTGGTATAGTGTTATAGTAGTAATATTTTGAATTCATTTTTATATTTAATTTTTAAAATAATTTTATTTAATGCCAATAACTGCATCTAAGACAAAAATAATACCAATAAATGAAAATTCTCTCCATTTACTCACCACCCTTTTTTAAATCTATATGACACTCCTGTATAACACCCAAAAAATCTCAAAAGACCCTATAGAACATTTTTCCCTGTCGTGCAGGAATTGAAAACATGCCTGGAGAAACTGGACTTGGACAACTACGAGACTTGCCACGAGTTAAAGAGTCCTTTCAAGAAGAAACACAGACTGGTACTAATACGAAGCCCCAAGTGCGGTAACAAGGTAATAATTAACATTTCGGTGCTGCACCACGTCAAATACATCAGTCTACCCTTCCCTTTGTGTGTGATATAAAGAGTGGCATACATCAGGATGACAATGCAATACACAGTCGCCGATGGCTGGCTCGCAGTCGTGACGTCAGTAGTTCAATATGGCACGCACTAGAGGCACACTAGGTCATTGTACTGAGTCTAATGAATCAGACACATATCTGAACGGACACATGACCAATGATGAGCCAGTTACTCATGCCTCACGCTCTGTGTGACACTTTAAATAATTGCAGAACGTGTGTAAAAGGTCACCTTTTTTCCCTTCATGCGTCGCATGAAATATGTGAGATAAAAAATGATAAACATCCTGTTGAATGTCTTCACCCAGGGTTATTTTTCACATAATTTATACTTTATTATGGGTTAGTAATTAATGCTTAAAGCTATTGACACTGGTAGTCTAAGTTTAATAACCCTGCCAGGTTAAAAAATGGTGCTGACTTTTTGTGGCCTTTACTCAAGAATAACACAGTATGGTGTGAAACGCAAGGCAGAAATTCCTGTCCTAGAATTGATATATTCAAAAACGCAGAGGCAAGATTTCCTGTATGACTATGTAAATACTTGTGGTATATCAAAACAGCCACAAACCATAATTATTTCACTTTCTAGTGAAAAGTGGATTTTCCTCTGAGTGTCAAAATATGGTTTTTAAATGTAATCTTTCTTTTAATATTGGTTTTTTATTTTTATTTTTGATTGAATTTAATGACTATAGAAAAATAAGATTTTTTACATACCAGTGTTTTTTCCCTTTAATATTCATTAATATTTCGATTAGCTTTTTTTTTTCCAAGTTATTATTATTTATTTTTTTTATGAAAGTCAATTTTTGTTAAATCCTTTATTTCGGTTGTGGTTTTGGTAATTTTAATATCAAATTTCTCTAATGGATGGGGTTTTGGTTCTTTGCCGCTGTCGCCTCTGGCTTGCTTAGTTGGGGACACCTGATTTCTAGTGATTCTCATCGTCTTGACTACAGAGACCGTCTCTGCATTTGATAAATAAAGTTTAATCTCGTCATTATACATTACCATCACTCTATTTTCCTACTTGATCATGTTCAGTGCTTTGCTACAATCTATATTGTTAAAGGCGCTATATAAAATAAACAAATAAATAATACATAGATATCTGTTGTCGAATATCATGCATTTTTGAATCTTTCTAGTTCTTATCCATCTGAGATCTGACAAGCACAAACACTCTCATCATCACAATGTCATAAATTCAAAGTATCTGATATTTTCTAATGCGCGTACTGACCTTGACACACAAGCACAATTATAAGACTTTTTCAAAACTTGTATTTATAAATAAATAATGATGGATTGATTTCCATCTTTAATGGCAGTTCCAGATGGTTTCACATATAAATTTTAATGTCAAGCTCCACAGAAATGCATTTTAATTGTGAAATTGAAAGCGTATTAATAATAGAAGAGGTGTATTGAAGTCACTGTCTGTATGAACTGCATTTTTAATGTATGTTTGAAAATTAATAGAGCATCGTGTCACTGACCCAGATACAGTTTTAAGGGCATTGCGTTTTTAAAATGTATAAAGCATTAAGTGTGCTTTTGTTCTGTGGTGAAATATTTTTAAAGATTAGTTTCACTTTAAGCTTGTAGACTGCTGGATTGTTTTACCCGTCAAACCCTTATTTGGTGAAGCATTAGAGTTGATGGTAAATGATGACTTCATCCTGAGGAGTGTGTACTGTATTGCACATGAGATGTCATAACTTTTGGACACACACACACACACACAGTGTGTGTCATACTGCTTAATGAGCTCATGTTCATTACATTTCTTCTTTACCCGGATCCTATAGTTCCTTAGAACAGTCTGTATACTGTATATTCATAGTTTACTGTACACTATAACACTGAATCCAGAGTCTTGGAGGTGGGGAGAGGACTTGAGAAATGCGGAAGATACCTAACAGGCGAAATATGCATTATTACTAACAGATGACGAGAGTGAAGCGTTGGCGAACTGCAAAGAGCTCAGCAGATGTCAAGAGATTTCTCCAGAGGAGAAAATGTGTGTGTGTAAAGAGCAGCCAGACCAGCATGTCACTTTTTCCTCTCCTGAATACTGTGACCAGCCAGCTCAATGAGTCAGACACCACAGCCTAGTGCTTTATTTTATAACTAAACCTCACGTACTGTAGTTCTTAAAAGAGTTTAAAGATTTAAGAGATTCCAAACCCTCCTGTTGCACAAATATTTGAAACACACCCTATTCTAAGAACATAAATCTTTTCTTTCCTTTTTATTTTTTAAAGGTGAAGTGCACTTCGGAGACTCATGCTGAGTCTGGCAATATACAGGATGCTAGACACACTTTATATAAACCGTACTGAACAATGGGACATCCTACAGACAAATCACTCTGTATTTTCCTGTTTGGTTTTAATGATTCCCATCATCAGGGATGTTCATTGCAAAACTGAAACTGGAGCTTTAATACTGCACTGAATGTAATTGTTAAAATATGGTTTGGCGGGTAATGCTAGAGCATAATACTAGTTGCTTGATCCAGCTCTGATTATTTCCTAATTTTATTTTGTACAGAAAAGCAAAGTAGCATTTGCATGTGCAACTGAATCTGTCATTTTTTCAGTGTTTATGCATGTCATGCTAGTTTCTATGTCTTAGTATACATTTGTTGTTCGTTTTAGGTGCAAGATGTCAAGCTTCAGGCACAAACTCCTGACGAGAAAGAGGCCTGGATCAAGGCGCTCAGTGAAGGAATCAATAAAGCAAAGAACAAAATTTTTGATGAGGTACTGTTTATTGTTCTCCTGTAAAATTTGTTGTTATTTTTTAATGAACACAACTTTCTCTGTGATATTTCTGAATAAATAAGGTGTTGCATGAATGAACACAGATATAGTTGCAGATTCTTATTTTTTATGTTTTAAATATCAGGTTAAAGTTGATGACAGCTGCTCTTTAGAACATGTTACACGGAACCGACCAAAAGGGAACCGTGGAAGAAGACCACCAACAAGGATACACATGAAGGAGGTATGATAATCGTTTCACACCAACAACATTTTTTTTTTTTTTTTTTTCTATCATCCCTGTTGGAGAACAGGCAAAAAAAACTCAGACTAAAGCAATTTCTCTGCTAATGTGTCATAAAAATCAAATAAAAATGTTATAAATAATTTTTAGGTGAATTTAGCCATCACAACTTTATAATGTACAGTATGGAAATGGATATTCATTTTGAGATTTACTTTTAAGAGTACTATGAAATCATTAGCGTTTTAAACTTTTAAATGAATGTTTGATAACAGGTCTTTCCTAATCATTTATTTCATCAAAAATGCAGTAAAACATAAATATTGTGAAAAATAAATTTCTGTGATTGCAGCATCATTACTCATTAGTCTTCAATGTCACGTCATGTCATATGCCAATTTGTTGCTCAAGAAACTTTTTTATTGCTGCCAATGTTGAAAACAGTTGGGATATTAATTTATTGAAAAGTGATCATTTTTAAGCAAAATATTTGATGAATAGAACGTCCAAATAAGCTGCATTTATTTGAAATAAAATCCTTTGTAACGATGTAAAAGTCTTTAATGTCACTTTTAAACAAATTAATATTTGCTTTAAATTTCTAAGAACAATAAGCCAGGCATATATCCTCTAAATGTAATATTCTGTCTATTCTTACAGGTTGCGAATGTTTCAAGTGAGGGAATATTAAGACTGGACCTTGATGGTGAAGTTATCATGCCGAATGGAACTCATGGCTTGAACGCAGAAGGGGATAAACAAACCGAAACTTCTAAACCATCTGTGGCGATGAACAACATTCCAGAGGAGGACGTCGATGAAGAGTCCACACCCCAAAAGAAGGTTATAAAGCCGCCCATGCCACCTTCAAAAGACAACAAACCCAGCGAAACTCATAAAGTTGATGAGCCCAAAAATGAGGAACCTGCAGCTCAAAAGAAGACAATGCCACCGATGCCTCCATCAAAAGAGTCCAAGCCTTGCGTCTCTGTTGATGGGGCTGCAGTTGAGAAGAATGTCTCAGAAAGTAAAGTGGAGGTTGAAGCAGAAAGCACTGACTCCTCCGAGCCGACCACTTCCACCGAGAACGTCCAGCCCCCTGCTCCTCCTTCCAAAAACCTGAAGCCTGCCCAACCGGTAACACCAGCCACAGTCACAATAGAGGAAAAAGAGAAGAATAAAGAGGTTGACGGTGAAGCTACCAAAGCAGATGGCGCTTCAAATGAAAAAGAAGAAATGGATAAGTTGGAGGAAGTAGAGAGCTTTGTTCTGTCCACAAAGGTCATGAAACCACAGGTAGTGATGTGGGATTCACCTACTATACCATCAAAAGAACCTAGTGCTGAACAAGAAGTGCAAAACTCAAAGAAAGCTTCTGATGCCACTGGAGAAGTTGCAACCTCACTAGAACCTACCCAACTTAATCTAACTCCACTATCAACCCCTGAATCTGTAAAAAAGAGCCCCGGGCCCCCTGCTCCACCCAAGAAGAAGCCAGTCAAGGCACCCGCCAAAAAAGAGGAGACTTCTGTACAAAGTGACCCAGTGGTTGTTACCCACACCACCACTTCATCTGTGGAAACAGTTGACATAAAATTGACAATTCCCGAACCCAAAACTGAGCCAGTTGGTGATGTGTCAAGTGAAGACTTGGAGGAGAAGTCTTTAGACAGTGGCCAGCACTCAGGAGAGGAGTCTGAGACCGGAGACCAAGTTATGCCATCCTCCGTCAAGCTCAAAGGAAGCTCCCAGGGACTAGATTTGGAGACCAGCGAGGATGATCTAGAACCACCGGACAGCAAAGCTGAGAGCTTAAAAGAGCCATCACTAGAAACCCCGTCCACCACCGCAAAGACCTCAGCTCTTAATGCACATCCAACTGCAAGCCAATGTGCCAACATGTCCTTGCAGCCCCCCATGCCTCTCAAGCTTTCTTCCAAGGCCCGCTCCTCATCCCTAGATGACCTTGTGGAGAACATGGAAAGAAGTGAAAAAATGATGCCAACTAAACCAGAAGGAAATGACGTAAAGAACTTGCAAAGCAAAGTGTCTTCCGAGATCAAAGAGACTGGAGAGCTGCTGAACGCAATTGCGACTGCACAGAGTGTTGAGACGGAAATGAAGGGGGACGCAAGTCCAGAGATCTTGCTCTCTACAGCAATGGAGAAGCTCAGGAAAGCTGACCAGTTCTTGAAGGAAGCCACAAATCTTAAAGATCTCAATAAAAAAAAACGATTGAGTTTGTAATGGTAAGTGTTGGTGAAAGGAACCTGCAGGCATGAGCTATGCTAAAAAAGCAGTTTCACAGTATGCAAATGATCAAATGCGATTCTTATTCCCAACCATTTTAAACCTTGCAAGGCTAAGATGCTTTATGGCCTGGGTATACTTCTCTATCCACATTCCACTTTGTCTTGTGCTCAGCCGTGTCCACACAGCTTTTTTTCCCTCCCAGCTATACTCAACTATCGGTGAGTATAGTTGGGTGGACTTGAATTTAAGTTGTGTGTACTGATGTCTTTATAGTTAAGATAACTTCTGGCGTTCATTCATGTTTATTTCACGTGATAGCTAGTAAAGAGGAAAAGTCTTGTCTGTCAGCATGTTTTCAGTTACCTCTTTGACTCTTGTCAGTTTTCCGAAGGGGTAATTAGGGTTGTACGACAACTCAAAGTTGGGATTTAGAGTGGATGTCCTTGGATAATTCTGATGATGAAAATTGTATACCTTACAGTTTTGGTAATGTAGTCTCTAGGGCTGCTGCCCAAATCCTGTTCCTGGCAATCTACCTTCCTGCAGAGTTTACTCCAGCCCTGCTCCCACACACCTGTCTATAACAATCAAGTGCTACTGAAGATCAGGGTTGGAGCTAAACTTTTCTTGAAGAAAGATCTCAAGGAACAGGACTTGACTACTTTGTCGCTAGATTTAGCAACTTCCCCGCCCCTTTTGAGACTTTCAAAAATTTAGGGACAAATATAGCAACCTCTTAGCAACCTCTTAGACAACCTCTTAAGTTGCATCTGCACATAACCACTTTTTGGACAAGTTAGCGTTTTACATTTTTTACACATTTGTTAAAGGAGGAAATGTGGTGGGTTGAATTTTGCACTGCAACTTGGAGTTGAAAATTTAGAGTTGAGGGACATCATTCACGATCACAAGGTTTCTAGCAAGTAGCCACCAGGCAGATACCAGAAAAGTCGTGTTTGTATTTTGCTAACTTCAGCCAATCTGAGTTCGACCAGCAGCCACTTTAACCACACAACCTCTCTTCAAAACTGTTACCCTTCAAAGCCATCTCAGCCAACGTGAATATCCAAGATAATTCACAGGGAGATTTTTCTGTTTGTCTCTTATTCAACGTCTTTGAGACACCTATTTCAGTAATATCTGTCAAGTAAAATAATAATAAATAAATGAAATGACGGCACCTTAAAGGTATGGTTAATAATCACATTTTAAAACTAAATATGTAGCATATGAATAGCTTCACTATATATTTCTGGACCCATGTCTGTTGTATAAAGTGCAGGCAAGAGTTTACAGTAAAGGTTCTTGCGCACTGAGTCCCAAATAATATGAGTTTTTTTCATGTCATCCTTTCCTATCAAAATGCTTGCTATAGATGCAAAAACACAGAAAATCGTACCTAATATTTTTTTTTTCATGATGGATGAAAGTTTCGGAAGCTTGTGTAAATGCCATTGACACAATGTCAGATCATATCTATTAATTAAACTGCAAAACCTTTCGGACAAAAATTGCGGACTCTGTGTGCAATGCCTTTTAGTCTTTAGTTTGTGCTAGCATTCAGGTCTGAATAATTAATTACTACCTAGTCTAAAAATATCCACGATTTAAGACTTTTATAAAAAATGCATAAACATTTGAGATTTGTAAGACTTTTTAAATGATTTTGATAGATGTCTCTTATGCTCACCAAGGCTGCATTTTTTTTTTTTTTTAAATAAAAAATACTGTAAAAAAAAACTGTAATACTGTGAAATTGTATTACAATTATAAATAACTTTTCTGTTTGAATATATTTGAACGTTAGATTCATTACTATTATTTAATGCTATCAGATCAATGTTGAAAACAGTGTAGCTTAATATTCTTTGATAAATAGAAAGTTAAAAAGAACTTTGAAATATAAATGGCAGTAAATAAATGGCAGTTTAATGCGTCCTGGCTGAATGAAAGTATTCGTTTCTTTAAAAAACCCTTCTGACTCGAAACTTTTAAACAGAAGTGAATGTTACTTTTAAGTTTTAACAGTGTTGAAGCTACTTCACCCAGTCGCCTTCGGTTTCTGCTAGCCTCGCCTGAAAGTGTTTGCACATGTTAGCACTGCAGAGTCACATAATCATGCAAAGTGTAGTTAATAGTCTGTTGATTGTGTTCTTTGTCATACTGATGCTGTGGGTACAGCGGTTCCTTGTTCACACAGTCTATTAATAATCTACAGATACTAGATACATGCTGCACTTCACCTTTAGTTTATTAATATGCAGACAGAACTGGTTAGCGAAGGCTATTATGGGTAACGGTTAATGAGAGTCTGCAAAACCAACTGTGTAGAAGATAACATCAAGTTAGTTTTACTTCCGTATATTCTAGACCTAACAGAATCAAGAATATTGCCATGATGAAAAGTGTTTTTTTGTGGTACAGTTTTGTAAGATGTGATCTTACATGTAAATAGTCCTTGATATAAAGTACATAGTCTTTGATAATGAGATGCATTTTAGCTTGTCTTTTGCGCAGCACATTTAGTGTTTAATTTCCTATTTCCCTCAGAAGTTTGATTAGTTTCATTTATCTCCTATTTTTAATGAAACTATAGCTCACATGAATATTTGAACATTACTTTGTAAATAACACGGCCACCAGGGAAATGCTTAATATTTAAGTTATTAATGTTCTGACATATTGATGTGCATTGTCTGTCTAAAACAAAGCTAAAGAACAAATTTAGATACTGTTTAATGTTAAATGTTTACCGTTGGACGTTTGAAGAGGCTAATGATTTTATTACAGTATCTGTTGATTGCATTTACTAACTGGACTAATTTTTGTTTTTTTATCTAAATGCATATAAAATGTGCAGAAATTGGAAATAATTGCTTTGCAAAACATGTCTTAATAAAGACAAAGTGTCTTTAATATTCACTCTTGTCAGACTGTTACTTTATCTGTTTTTTATTTTTACATGAAATATACCGTACAGAAATCAGAAATGTTTTTCATATGAACACTATACTGGTTAAATTCTGTTTCAACAATAGTTTTGCATTTTGCTTTCTAGGTGTAAGTTTATTTAAGTATAGAGTTTCTTTTATAAACAATTACTATATGTTTTTATAATTAAATCAATGGCCTCATAAACATATGTATGCATGTATACATACACATTGTAAATGGGCAGTGAAAGAATTTTTTTTATTATTATTTTTTTTAAGTAAGTCACTACCAGTTTACTTTTACTAAGAAACAAGAAAACATGAATTTGTTTTGCTCCTGAATTATTTTAATAACTTTTACCTATTTATACGTGATTTTCATATTGCTTTTCCTATTAAATATTCTTTACAGTATTGTTTTGATTTAATTTAAATGTTATTGCGCTTGTATGTTCTTCGTTCTATACAATTTGCAATAAAGAAAGGCGAAAAAAAAGGTACAGGCCTACATGCACGCACACACACACACACTATATACACAGTGGTTTACAAATACGGCCAGTTCAGAATTGACAAAAACAGGAAGTTTTTTTATATACAGACATTTCAGCTTTTAACATGTCTATGTGATGCCATTAAGTGGATTGCATAAACAGAAAAAGGTATGTTACGTGTGTGTGTATCTGGTATTCTCTACATTAGGTGACCAAATGTACCCCAAGAGCATAAATCGCAATTATTTTTAATTAATTTATTTTAATTTTCAAAAATATGGAAAGTTTTTTGTGACGCGTAGGGTACGAGATAGAAAAGCGTAAAAAACATTACGCCTGTGGAATGTTCCCATAGAACATGGAAACTCAACGTACGTGTGTGTGTGTGTGTGGACATGGGCAGGTACGTTTTAGCCGAGAGAATCAGTTCTGCTTCATGCATGATAATAGCAAAATGTGGAACTGATGAACAGGACGCTGCACCATATAGCCAGCCAACCCTTAAACGTGAAAATATGCTGAACAGTACGACACCGGTAAGTGGTAACTTAAATATTCTAATTACTCAGGCTGTACAAAACAGACCTGCTTCATATTCCAGAGTGGTGTTTCTTTTTGTAGTATTTTAATGTATTACAATACAGTGTTTTCTAGTGCAAATACCGTTTGTTATTGTTCTAGTTATTTGCTTACAGTGGCTGAAGCGGAAGTCTCGCACATGCAATGTAAACAATGTAATGACTTCCTCGTTACAAAATAAAGTTGCTAGAAGTGATCTGTATTTTTCCTTCCTTATGTGGTATCAAAATAGTGTGTAGATAACAGGCCTCGGTTTCACCCGTCTCCCTCTGCTGGCATGATGGGAGTTGTTTTTTTAGGAACCATGTCTGTTGTGTTTCCCTGGTGACGGTATTGGCATAGCCTACTGCGAAGTACACATACTGAGCCAATATTTCGTACTTTCACATGTACCTTACTTCATATTTATGCAGTATGTAGCCTGAATTAGGCTATGCATATCATGCAAATATTCAGTGTAGATGCAGGGCCGAGCACAGATGTTTAACGGCAGGTGCACAAAGTTACAACAAGAGCGCAAATAGTATACTACGTAATAGCAACTTACCTTCGAGTCGAATCTAATATGCTTCACTGACTCAGAGTATCGCTTACGTGATGGCAATAGCAATATGTCACTCCCCTACACATCTCTCTCCGTGACGGTAACTCTACACTTTTATATAAAAGGGCTGCATATGAACCAAACCCCCCCAATCTAACTTGAACATAAACA
>JAUMHP010000052.1:5086123-5108913 GCA_032361065.1 Enteromius trimaculatus | reverse complement strand
CATGCTACATACTGCGCAAAAGTGCAAAGTGATCTTTAATTTCCGAAGTGATGAATAAACTAGAAGTGCAGAGATATTACTTTTATTTGCACTAAGATGAAACTAATTTACATCACTTGGGGCAGTTAAGGCCTAATGGACAGGGTATTGGACTTGTAACCCAAAGGTTGCGGGTTCGAGTCCCAAGTCTGGCTGGGATTGTTACCCCCACTCCCTATCAATATTTAGTTTAGTCAACTAGAAGTTGTAAGTTACTTCTTAATGTGAATTTAAGTGACAACTGGAATATTTTAGCTGACTAAACTGAAAATGCTGAAAATGTTTAAGCAGCTAAAATTATTTTAAGTTAAAATCACTATTTTTTTTAAAGTGTGTATATACAGACAGATGTCATGTCAGTGACCCAGTGTGAAAATAAATGTGTGAGATCATGAGGACATTGACAATGTGTGAGAGATCACAGCCATGACAAAAATTAAGGGTGTTTTCACACTTGAGTCCTCTTTAAAACAATCTAAAGCAGGTCCCTTTAAGTGGGCCTAAAAAAGGGCCTAGTTTTCTTTATGTTCATCATTTATTCCAAAATGAATCTCGTCTCTGTCTGTCCACTTCACCATAGCCCCATTTTAGAAAATATCTACTGGACGCATTTAGAGATACTGTATGTAGCATTGTACTACTAACTTACCAATGGATCCTTTGCAGTGTAAATGGGTGCCGTCGGAATGAAAGTTCAAACAGCTGATAAAACCTGATAATCCACACTACTTGTCACTTCACAGTCTTTAACTGATGAGTTATTATTGTAATGCTTTTGTCTGGAATTCCATTCTTACAGCACCTATTTACTGCAGAGGATCCAATAGTGATTGGTGTTTTTGTGTGTGTTTGTTTGTGAACTATTCCTTTAAGATTTTCTTTGAATTGCTAAACTAAAATGCATTTACATTCCCACTCGGCCTTGTCCACATTCTTCTGACACAGATATTGGATTGCTTCTCTATTTAGAGAATCTAGTTTCATGCAACTATGCAAGCACAAATCAACTCAATTTGTGACTAACAAACTTTAAATGGCCTATTAGCCTCAACAGCTGTGCTAGGAACATGAAATTGGACTGAAATAAGTTTTTGAAGTGACGCTGACGAGAAACCTGTCATCATGATACACACACACACACACACACACACACACACACACACACACGCAACACAAACAGTCTGTGAGTCAGCAGCTCTCCCTAGTGGAAGTTACTTATAATAATATCACAGCTTTCTTTGTTCAAACAGGTCAACATTTGTCCAGCACTCATCATGATGGTTTACCTAAAGCCAACAGGCAGACAAACAAGCACAATTGCCTATTGTTACACAACAAAGATTAAATAGGAAATTAATCCATGAAGGATCAGCTCGCAGGCTGATGAATTTAAATATTTGGTGACGAATAGAAAATAAAGATGAAACCTCCTTTATGAAATAAAAAAATAAATAGAAGTAGCCTATAAAAAATAATTATATTTGATCGCATGTAGTGTGCAATATTATGTATACGTGTTTACAATAAGCGTTTGTTCTTTAAATAAATACTTTGTATTACACATTTTACATATTTCTTTTGTTCACATTTTGTTGTATTTTTAAAGTTGGTTGCTAATTTATACTTGGATGTTCAAGAACAACATGAGACGTATGCTCTCCGTCGTAATATTTAACCATATATATATATATATATATATATTTAATTACTTTTTAACTACTAGCCTCTCGGCAATGTAACGTCACAAAGCAACGTCAACACAGCCTATTTAATATTCATTATCTGTCGATCGCCATTGGAAGTGACTTCAGCACAATCTAATTAATATTTATAATCCCATCCTTTTCCATAGGAACATGGCCTCATTAATATTCATTAGCTCGTTCAACTTCAGCAGGATTCGTCATTTCCCAAAGCGGCAGGCTTGAGCTCGGCTGCGTGAGAATCACTGAACATCGCATCAAAAGATGAAAATGTAGACATGTATCAGGAGATGAGCACGTCGGAGACTTGACACACCATCGACTGATGACGATGGAAGACGGACTGGTGTCTGAAGACGATATTTGTGAGTGTTAAAATACTGAAAAGACAAATAACGAGTGACAGTGTTGTAACGTTAGTGCGCTACAAACACTAACTAGGACACGTGAGAGTAATTACATGACTTAATCATTCATCGTCTCATTGTAATATATGGCTTATAAAACTAACTGTGGCTCATAAATAGTTATTAATAAAAATGTTATTATATAAGACTAAAGAGAGTTGTTTACTAAGGTTTTGTTGGATTCTTGAACATAGACACAAATGTATTGTTCTGTATATATATATATATATATATATACTTCTGTACATACTGTATGTGTATAAATATATTATTTTTGTTATTATTCATTTTAAATATGATAATTTATAATCATAGATAAAGATAAATTATTAATACTTAATCTTAATTATGTAAAATTATGTATACAATTTGAACAGAATATAGTAGAATAAAATCTAAAACATAGATTGAAGAAGAAACAATATATTAATGCATCATTGATCCTGCTGATTTTATAATTGTATACATTTTCTGTTGTAATTCTACGTTTTAATTATGTGTCAAGTTAGGATATAATATAAAACCTAGATTGGAATGATCTCTAAAATATGATGAGAAATATTAGATATGGATACTACTGATGCATGTGAATCCTGCTGATGTTTGTACCTGTGTATACACCATGCATAACTCCTGTCACCCTGCACTATTATTTCACTCCAGTGCTTCGCTCAGAGAAGGACTTTCATGATGCGGCCAAGAGGAACGACACAGAGAAAATGCAGGAGCTCATCAGAAGAGGAGTGGACATCAAAGTTAAAAACAAGGTGAGATAATATATCCAATACAGAAACATATGAACAATGCAAATCTGCATGTATTATACAGTCTAAAGCAGTCTTTCTATTAAAAGATTTTAAAGTTACCAGATGTGATGAAAGTAAGATCCTATTAAATATATATTCATTCAAATAAGCAAATAAACTATGGTGCACACTTCTAAACACGGTGGCATGGTGAAGAAACCTGAGCAAAGCATGCTGAAAGTACAGGAAGCTGTTTCAGCGGAAGTTATGTTGCCGTCCATCATGCCAGTTTCTCCGCCTGGGATGTTTTGTTTTTCCCAGTTATGCACCAGAGTGACGGAAACACACATGTTGTGGTCGTCAGCACAGGATATGACCTTTATTTTACCCTAGACAACAGTATTTATCGTCTAAAAGCATGGCAAAGTCAATAGCTCTGGAGTCAGTGGTGATGTTTCATTTTTCCATGTGATTGTGGTTTTACAGATGGACCGTAAGGCCTTGCACTGGGCAGCAGGAGCCGGCAGTGAGCAGGCAATGCGTCTGCTGCTGGACCACGACATGGAGGTGGATGATACGGACAGCGTATGTGTCACATGCATTTTGTTTGAGTGCTGCCAAACTGTGAATAGGCTCATTTTTAGGATAAATATTTTGGTGTATGGGTTCTGTGTTTATTTACTGTAAAAGCATAAATGAGTGAAATGCTGCTCCACTGAATAAATCTTTAATGGGCTGCTGTTCATTCAGCATGTGGCCTGTACATTTCTGGAGGCTATGAGCTTGTTACGCCAACAATGTTTGAAGAGACAGAGTGGAAGAACTGGCTGAAATGCAAGGCAAAACCTTTTTTTTTTTTTTTAGTAATTGGCTATGATGGCTAGATGTAATATGTGGATGTGGATTTTTTTTTTATTAGAAGAGACAATTTAATTTTAGATTAAAGTTGATATATACATGTATAATTGAAAGGATTTTTTTTTCAGTTTACATAATCCTTCTGCAGGTTGTCAAGACATTTTTATAGTACTTTTTTTCTTATACTAAGAGCTATTTAAATGATTTAATAAAATTACACAGACAATTAAAATTAAACATTTTAGCGTACAGGTAAAAGTGTTTGTTAGATGCACTGTAAACATGGTAAACATTTTAAAGTCAATCAATGTTTATGCAGTTCACATAATATTTATGTGGAGTGACATTGATTCTTAAAATATGCATTTTCCATGTAGTCCATCAAGTAGTATGAGGTTATAACTAATATAAGTCAAAGTCAGCTTTATTTGTCAATTCTGCCACATGTACAGGACATACAGAGAATTGAAATTGCGATACTCTCAGACCCTTGCTGGACAACAGATAAACATTAAATACAAAAAATCTAAATAAATACAATTATACATATAACATAAAAGCAATACAATATACACGTAAGGGCACATGGCAGAGAGTGCAAACAGACAGAGTAGTGCAAATGGAGCTTATACGTACGATAAAGTGATAGAGTGCAGCCTTGTCAAGAGTCTTATGAGGTAGTATGAGGTATTATGAGGTCATTCTAATGCATGCAGTTTTATTTTATAACATTTGACCAAAAAGCATCATTCCATATTGCTTTGGTGAAAAAGTGTAGCTCGAGTATGAAACTTTTTACATTTATGCATTTGGTAGACACGTAATTGACTTACAGCAATACATGTTTATTCCCTGGGAATCAAACCCAACACCTTAACGTTTATAGTAGAAGGTTCTACACAAGTATTACTGTTAATAAGCCACTGGCAAACTCATTAATAACTAATTATAACTAACGTTAATAATGTAATTAAGGAAGTGGCGTGTGATTATGTCTACATTCGTTTGTTTTCCAGTTCGGTATGAACGCTCTGCTCTTGGCAGCGTGGTTTGGTCACCTTTCAATCCTGAAGATCCTTGTCTCAACTGGTGCAAAGCTCACCTGTGAAAACAAAGTAAGACTCTTTGTCAAGTTTCAGATGTCTTTTATCTGAGCACTTGTTGTGCTCTCTCTCTGACGGTTGACTGCTCTCTTGACGAATAGCATTGTGAAGCCATTCTTTAAAGACCATTAACAATACAAATGAGATTGATGTGTGTACTGGCCTACATTCAGTCTTCAAGAAGATTCATTTTAATGCGTGTCACCGACTGAACTCTGTCTTTTTTTTTTCTTTCAGAATGGCTTAAATCTCTTGCACTGTGCTGCCCAGAGAGGTCACATCAGTATTTTGGAGTATATTGTGGAAGATCTGGAAAACGTGCATCTAAATAAAGTCGACAAGGTGAGAATCACATATTTTGCCACAATGGCAATGACCTAATGTTTTTTATCATACAGAATTGGACCCTCGGTTCCCTGCTAAAGCTCTAGAGCTCAGACGAGGTTTAGAGACAGAATGGCTTTTTTATTGTGATTACAAAAACCATCTTAAAGTGCCTTTACACTGGAGAAAATCCTGAAAGAGTATTTGACGCAAAGATCGGCTTTGTTGGTGTTGAAGGAGGTGGTCAGTTTGACATAATTTGTTTAAGGTCATGTTTGCTTGCGTTTTGATCACATGACATTTTCATCATCACTCTCCAAAAATGTTTGGGGTTTGTCTTCCACACACTGTATTTGCTGACGCTTTAAAACAAAGATTTGCAGTGTTTTTTCGTAAGTGTACATCTTCTGAGGCTCACTTTAATTTGATTAAAAGTGGAATGTGAAAGTAGAAGACAGACTGATAATGACGGTGAGGATTGCGCAGTGTTCATGCAAACACGAGTTCAGCATTTTCAAGGGATGGCTTTAAGGAAGAGTTTTGTTGACTTAAAAAGCAGACAGTGAAGAGGAACTGTCTAGCATCAGAAAGGACACATAGCTTCATATATTTTCAGTGTAATCTGTAAACAGTAAGACAGGTCCTAATTTTGTCCATGAAGATCAAATGATTTGCTAATGTCATTGGTTAGTTGGGTAATATTATTGGTTAATTTCAAAGGTGAAAAAACATTTAATGAATCATGCTCAGTCAGTACGATTGTGGGAGATGTGAAGCGTGTAAACTAAGTCACTAAGTCATTGAACAAGTCACCATTTTTCACGGTAAATACATTTTTAAAGGTGTTGTTGACTTGAAATTGTTCAGATGTCGGTAGCAACACAAATAATTCTTACAAGGCAAGCAAAACTGGTTTAGTCCCAACACCTACAGTACCAGGATGAGGAAGATGAAACAAGGTTTGAATGAACCTAAATGAACCTAAACACAGCCAGGGAAAAACTTATAAATTGGTTTCAGAAAAAGAAAATAAAGCTGCTACAGTAGAATGGTTTTACTAGTTATAATGGGAATTCTGTTGATTTTAATAGATACTGTTGCCTTCTATTGGTGGCCTGTTAAAACCACTAAAACTTTATGGAACCAAAAATGGTTCTATTAAAGCTAGGGCAATGTTATGAAACAACATTTATTTTAAAGAGCGTAGCACATTATGTCCATCCTGACGTGTTTCCATCTGCTGTGTCAGTCAGGTAAGACAGCGTTTCATTTGGCTTCAGAGCATGGACACCTGGAGGTGGTGGAGTTTCTCATTGGTATGGGCTGTGCTCATGACCTCAAGGACAAGGTGAGTCGTGGGTGCACAGATGCCCCTCAGCGTGTGCTAATTAGATTTTTATCTACTACTAGATGTAAAAAGCCAAAGTAGAGGGCATGGAGAGCAGAATAACGTTTCTTTTAAGAGCTAGTCCGTGTGATCCAAAGAAAAACTGTAGACTGGAGTGGCGTGGCTTTGAATTGGGATTTTAATCAAATCAAATAAATAATTAAAAGAATGCTAAAAAGTATTTATGTAAAGAGAAAAGCGATGTAGAAAGGTGCTAAATTCAGAGGTTCGGAGAGAAAACGAATCAACGACAAAATTGAAACTAAACACATACAGCAGATGCACCTGCCCTAATTTGGTTAGTTAAACTAACCAAAACAAAAACATACAAAGAATAGGAAAACGTTGGCAATAACAAAGGGAAAAGAAATATTTAACACTGATGTGGCACCAATGTGATGTTCATGACTACAGGAGGAAAACACTGCACTGCATTTGGCAGCTAAGCAAGGCCACAGCGACGTCCTGCAGAAGATCATAGAGACTGGGGAGAGCATTGATGGAAAAAACATTGTAAGTAGATGCCATTTTGTGTGCACGAGAGTTTATTTAGGTTTTGGTGTCAGTTGCTTCACTTTGAGCTCTTTTGTTAGGATGGCATGACGGCTTTACATTTGTCAGCTGAAGGAGGGCATCATGAGTGTATCAGACTCTTGCTGGTGGCTGGCTGCAATATCAATGAGCTTACTCACGTTAGTACATTGTTTTCTACTATAATCTATAACTAATGCAGTGTTCAACATTCAGCACAAGTTAAAGCGCACAGTAAAGTGTTTCTTCTTCTTATAGAGTAACAGAACGGCTCTTCATCTGGTGGCCCAGCATGGCTCAGGAAGAGAGGTCAAACTTCTGGTACAGGCTGGGATCAGTCTGGATTCAGTGGATACAGTGAGTACTAAAAACCCAGCTTTTTATATTTTTGGTATGACGTTTACTGCAGAGAATGTTAGAAGAAAAAAACACTATGGCAAAACAGCTAATTTGCTGGATTCTCTGTTAGAAAGTCTCCAATAATAAAGCTCTGCATAACAGATACATGTCCAGGTATAGGTAGAAGGTCATCTTGATTATGTTACAGACAGCTACCAGACGTTTTACTGCATCGTTCAGCTGTTTATTTTTCCTTTGAGAGCATGAGAAAAGCAGTATTTGGGACAAGTTTTTAGTGGATTTATTCCTGTTCAAATGAGTTACATTTCATTATTTAGCAGAAATTATGGGAATGTTACTTTCGAATGTTCTATAAACCATCTTCGATTAACATCCAACTGAAATGTTCCATTAAAGTGTTTTGTTCTAACGTTTTCAGAACATTATTAGATATTTTGAATGAACATTCTATTATCGTTAGTTACTTGTTCATAAACTGTTAGAACCGCGGCAGAATGTGAGCTAAAGTTCTGAGATCATTCTGTTGGCTGGGTGGCAAATACACCTGCACGCACGCATCTAAGGCCGCATCCATACGACATTAAAGAAAAAATGTATTTGAGTAAGATCCCGATGTGGAGTGCATAATTTGGGCTCGTTTAAAAGTTAACCTGATTCCTGCGTCAGGAGCTAAAACATTAGAAACTTTACAATTTTATGTTTTACTATTCAGAATAGCCAAAGTATTTACTGACACTTTTCCTTACCAGCAACATAATTCAGCTCTGCACCTGGCAGTACTCAGCAACTCCATAGGAATAGTCAAGGATCTTGTCGATGCGGGATGCGACCTGGACATCTTTGACAATGTGAGTGTTTGACATTTACAAATGCAGTCATGACTTCACTGATTAAGGAATGGTTTCTTCACTCTTTCATCAACTATGCACCACACAGCGGCTTCAAACTGCTCTGCACATAGCAGCAGAACACGGACAGCAGAACATCGCTGAGATGATCCTGATATCTGGAGTCAACCTCAATCTGCTTGACAAGGTGCTCAACAGTTACTATTGTCATACTTGAATGTGGGCGATACATTTTCATATTGTCATCAAACAATTGAACGACAGATATTTACAGCAGGGAAAGACGTCACTGGATGTCGCAGCACGAGGCAACCATGTGAATGTCGTTGACATGATTATCAAAGCTGACAGATTTTACAAGTGGGAGAAGGTATATTCAGTGTATATTGAGCACAAATGAATTGATTTAGATATCGTTATTTGAATAATGAAGATGTTTATTTGCATTCTAGGAAAATGTGACGAGTGACACTGACTCTCTGGTGGGAACGAGTCTTTCCTTTAAGCAAGATCATCGACAGGAGACCCAACATATCCGATCTGTCCTTTGGAAACTTGCCTCCAAACATCTCAAACCAGGCGAGTGGAAAACACTGGCTCGGCACTGGAAGTTCTCAGATGCACATATTCGAGCCATAGAGCACCAATGGACAGGTACGTCATTTAACATTCTGCTGAGTGCATCTTCTAAAAATTATATATATATAAGTGCTGTCAAACGATTAACCGCATCCAAAATAAAAGTCTTTGTTTACATAATATATGTGTGTATACTTTGTGTAAATATATATATACATATATATATATATATATATATATAAACACATCCATGTATACATTTAGGAAAATATGCTGTTTATATATTAAATATATGTATATATATTACAAAATATAAGAATATAAACATATACATGTAAATACTTTCAAAATATATACTGTATGTTTGTGTATTTATATATACATAATAAATATACACAGTACACATATTACATTTTTATTGTTATATTACACACTTTTATTTTGTAATGCTTTATTATTTTACTTTTTGTTGACTTTTTGTTTCAATTATAATTTTTTTTTAAAATATTGCTCTCTTGTATTTTTAAGAAATAAATGCAAATAAACGGAAATAAATACTGACTCCAAACATTTAAATGCTATGATTTAATACTTAGATTATGATTCAAAGCAAAATGTTATTTTTTTGTAACTCTTTAAAATGTAGTGACTATAAATGGGGGAATTGATTTATTAATTGATTTATTATTTCATAAAAAGTTTTTTTTTTTTTTTTCTAAGCCGGGCTACAAACTCTTTCCCAAAAATGGCAAAATTACAAAATGTTCGAAATACACATTTCTCAGAATTTTTCTCCAGACGTCTTCCTTATTACACTAAGGAAACTAGATTCATAACATAAGCCAATAAACATAGTAATTATAGTAAAGCAGTCTGCTTAGCTTTGAATTCTAAATCATTAAACACATCTAAGAGCCACTGTATTCCTCAGCACTATTAATCACTTACACTAGCCTTCAATTTGCAACATTTTCCCAAATATAGTGCATAGTTCTCACAGGCCAGCCCCAGTGTGTTCAGTGTCATAGTGATGACAAGCTCTGAACTTTAAAAGGTACAAAGAGCTACAAGGAGCACGGGCACAGGATGCTGCTTATCTGGCTGCACGGAGTGATCACCGCTGGAGAAAACCCCATCAAGGGCTTGTACGAAGGTCTGACTGGAATCTCAAGGATTGATTTGGCAGGTGAATTCAGCATTACAGTTCATATTTGTCTGTTTTTAAACCTACTGTGATCTCATATGTGCATTTTAGACTTAAAGGCAGCAAAAAGAAAATCTCGTTGGGACTTTTTTAAAGCAATTCCAAAACGCACGGTGGAGAATTTGTATGCTAATTCAACCTTAGCAAGAGCTATTGAGTTTCTATATATATATTTAGTTTCACTGCCTACAACCTTGCTTTTTTTTTCAAACAGAAAGCATGCGACAGCAGGCAAATGCGGATCCATCCTCTGCTAAAAAATGCTCTACAATGTAAGAACAGCACGTACCAACCAGGAGATATGATGCTCTTCAAATACACAGCACTGATGAAACACACATACTCCTTAAATACAACGTCAGTGATGAAACTGAGAAGAAAACCTAGCCGGTTCACACCAAGAGCAAATATTTACAGCAAACATGACTTTGGACTGAAACAATATGTTTCTGTGGAACCAATTATGAAAGAGGTCTTTTTCTTTTCTTTTTCAGGAAAACAGTAAGATTTTTCAAGCAATAACATTTTAAATTTCAGATTCATTTTTACAGTTATGCATGTCCTCCTGTCCTTTATTTATTAGCAGTTGCAGCTTTTCTGCTGTAAATGTTATTTATAAGACTAGAAACTAAGACAACACTAATATAGCTGCATTGCTCAGGATACTGGGTAACACAAATTTTATATGTGTTTAAATGTGTGTAATCATCCTGTTTATGATATTTCCAAGACGTTTTTTTTTTTTTAGTCTGCAAATGTTCTGCGGGACAAAAGACAATCTGCAATGAAATTAAAAGAATAAACCACTGCAGTATTTAATGCAGATTAGGGCTGGGTTGACATTCATTTCCTTTTTCTGGAGTAAATCCCAAAAAGCTTTGTGCTTTGTTACTTGGCTTTAAAATTTTTTTTTTTTTTTTTTTTTTTTACAAAATTATTTTTAATGAAGTGTGACAGATCGCAGTAGGGCCTTGTTTCCAGCCGCAACGCAGAGCACACATGAACCAAACATATTTTTCATTATTTCATAGTATGAAATAAACATGAATGAACACCAGAAGTTATGTTGAAAATGTATAATGTCTTATGTAATGCTCAATCAGTGTTTCATCCACAGAGAGATGTCAATAGAAATACTTCTTAAAGTCACAAAGTGTATCTTTTTACTCAACATTTATTTGAATATCGAAGAACAGGTTATCAAAATGTGTTTATATGACAGCCACCACTTGTTTTAAAAAACGAACTGGAGAATAATTACATCGTTACATATTTGCTAAGAATGATCTTTTTTTGCAGCTTTAATTGAGATTACCTGATATGTATTGCACCTGATACATATTCAAACGAATCCGTATCAAATCAAGATCAGAATTGAATCACAAGCTTGAGTATTAAAATCGAATTGTGAAATTTGTGTCAACCCAGTCCTAAAGCAATCATACTATATATTCAGTCTGTCTTCTGCAAGAGATGTGTAAGAGATGTTGGTTGTGATGTTAAAGAAGCCTGCAAAATGTGTAGACCGCAACTGAAACTGTACTTGCCTCCTCTTTTAAAGTATTGGGTAAAATATGAGCCACAGCATGATTTGAGCTGTTGTTGAGGTAATGTTTTTTTCCCACCAACAGGCTGTTCATTTAATTTCATTTGCACATCTAGATAATAACTGTATCTTGTCATAGTGAGCTGTGACTCAACAGGAAATTCAGTGCTGAAGACGGTTAAAGGTTAATATTGACGCGTGAACATTTTTCTGCCGAGACAAACAGGCTAATTTGTAGTCATGCAGGTTATTGGGTAGTAACCAAAACAAATGTTATTATTTATGCAAACCAAAATGCTAGTCAAGTGCATCACTGTTGTCATCTTTAAATGAGGTGATAGTATGATCACAAACAAATCAATCAAAACCATGCATTTCTGAGGAACAGGCAGCTGTTTTCTTTTGGAATGTTTTGGAAGCTGTCTCCAAGCAACACAAACCTCTCGATAAACAAAAACATTTCAACAGGAAGTTCTGCTTTTGCTGTTCTGTATTTCCGTTTCCAATCATTTTTGTGCAATAGTCTGTAATAGGATTTTTTTTTATTGCTTTGGACAGTTTTCGCACTGCATATGCATAATTCTTTGAAACATCTTAAATGTTTGAAACATCTTAAATGATAGATTTATTACAAACATTCAGCTTTTCACCGGATGTTAATTGATGGACTGGAGTGGTGTGGATTACTGGTAGTTTGAGACGCTCTTATCAGCTGATATTGATCATTTTGAGATGTAGTAGTGTTTTAATTGTAATGGTTTAGTGAATGTAATTTGGCAGACGGGAGTTTAACATATGCAGAACGCGTAATAAATTGTAAATCTAATATAACAAACAATACCTGTCTTTTGCGGTTGCACAGCTTTTATTTAAGTAAATAATGACACTTTTTGATATGTTTCCAAATCAAAGACTCCTGATAGGTCATTTGGAAAAGGTACGAGATTTGTACAATCTTGTGTTGAAAGAAATATCATTTTATATCAGTGCATGACTCCAAACAAACAACAGATATGACGTTGACAACATTCATACAAACCAAATACATGATAAAAAAAAAACAAAAAAACAATTGACACCAACATACAAAAGGCAGAAAATTAAGTTCAAGGAGTAAAAAGTGCTAAATTGAACGAATACGTGCATTTTATATTGTGTAAGGCAACCGGGTCAAATATGGCATTCTACCATGTAATCAATTTCACTTATTTACAGTCATAATACTTATCAAAATATTGTTTATTTTCCATAAAGTAAAAATAGGCTCTTTAAAGTCCAGAGTTAAAGGTCATAGAAAAACAGAATACTGGAACGTGATCTTTGAATGCGGTGTAGCTGAAATGGGTTCAGTTCAGATCCCGCTTCATATAGTCAACATATTCAGAGGATGTTTGTTGGTCTCTCTACGATTCGCTGTCACTCTCACTGTTGTTGCTCAGATTTGTCCTCTGCACTTCCAGCTCCTCTGCACTGACCATCTCTGGACTGATAGCGGCGTACCGTGTCCCATGAAACTGACGCAGGTGTATCTATGGAAGAAAACCAGAGTAAAGGTCAAGGACACAGAGTCTGAAATTTTTGCATGCGTTTTGTTGTATTCGTCATCCAACAAAATGCTTGTTACAGATGCAAAAACCTAGAAAATCGAACCTGATCCAGATTTTTAAATGAAAGTTTCAGAGGCTGTGTGTAAATGTGACAGACACACCGTGAGGTATTTATTTTTTAACATTAAAAATTACAAATTGTACTAAGTGTACAATGACCTTAATGCAAATAAGCCGCTGAAATCACAACATGATTGTATTGTTTTTTTAATCACTGTTCACCAAAAATGTCGAGCTTTAGTATCATAAAACCTAAGAATCTTCCTCCAAAAAAGCAATTAACTATTACAATCAGATCACTGAGTCATGAGTTTGTGAACCAAAAAACTACTTGTTCAAGAGCTGAAAATGTTAGCAGTAACAACTTTCTCACTAAAGGAAAGTATGACTACATGACTTGAAGTTTTAAAGCGTATGATTACTAAAATTGCAGGAAAATCTGAATGTAAAATGTTTTCTAAATACATGTTCTGAAGAAGAAAGTCAGTTACTTGGGGTCAAACAACATGAGGGAGAGTAAACAATGAGAGAATATTAATTTTTAGGTTTGGAAACATTCCTCGAAACTCACTTGTATGTACAGGTTGACTTCTGCACTTCTGCACAGGTACGGGAAGTTTCCTCCTGTTTTGAGGTGGGCTCTTCTAGCGTTGGGGTACAACTTATACATTTCTTCCTTTGCCTCGTGTGAAAGGGCACTCTGATCAAAAACCTACGTGAAAATGAAGGCAAAGTATTTTTTAAATGTTACATTTACAATTTCTATATGACTTATGTAGAGCGCTTTGCTTCAATTCTAGAAAAACACAACTTTATACAAAGTTAAGAATAAGATTTCAAGAAGTATTACACGTTCAGGCAGGACAGACTAATACATTTAGATCACTTAAATGTAGTGATTGCTATCGGCCTGTAAAGAGACCAGCATATATATATATACCCTACCCTGTCTCTAAATCTTACCACATTGAAAAGGTTTTGGCGGTGTAGTATGTTAGTGGAAATTGATGCTTTTTATGTCAAGGCCACATTAAATTGATCAAAGGTGATGTTAATGATAGAATACATTTTGAATCTTTTTTTTTTTTAACTGAACTTGCTTTCTATTTATCAAAGAGCAGCAATAATACTTAAAGGATTAGTTCACCCAAAACATTTCCGGCATCATTACATCAAATACTTTAAAGCTTGCGTATACGGTGCGTTGATGTAAGTCATGGGAGACGAGTACATTTTATTTTATTTGCGTAAAAATGTATTCTCATGGCATCACAAAATGCCACTGATGTCACATGGACTGTTTTACCAATTTATTTTACTACGTTTCTGGATCTGGGATCATTTCAGGTGTGTTGCTGTCTATGGAGAGACGGGTGGCTCACTGATTTCATCAAAAATATCTTAATTTGCGTTCCGAAGATGAACAAAGGTCTTATGGGTTTGGAACGACACAGGGGTGAGTAATTAATGACAGAATTCTGGGTGAACTAACCCTTTAATAATTGAGTAGCAGATCAGCATGTTAGAATTTCTGATCGTGTGACACTGACAACTGTTCAGTCTGAGTTACGATTAAAAAAAAGCTTAGCATCATAGGAATAAATTAAAACAACATCACAATATTACTGTTTTTACTGTACTTTTGTTCAAATAAGCGCAGGTTTGGTGATCACAAGAGACTTCCTTCAAAACCCAATTTCAAAAAAAATCCTAACTATTTTTAGACTTTCAACCTGTAGTGAATAAAGAAGACCTACATCCATTATGGTGACCGCGATATCCTTTATCTTGTGAGGTTCCACGTAGGAGTTTTGGCAGTTCAGCGTGAGTCGAGATGCCAGTTCACTCTGGTTCAGACTTTCCAGCTGAAGCACAAACAAACAGAGCGCGCTTTGTTGATTAATAAGCAAAGAGTGAGACAAATTACCTTCACACATCAGTATGAGATCTATTACTAACAACATCAATCAAGAATAAGCAGTAAATGTGGTTTGATTAATATGCAGTTTTCACTTTTAACAAAACTATTTAAGTGCAATAAAACATTGTAACAGTTTTTGCGACCAAGAGGTAGGTCAAATATAGAAATTACATTATAATTATATCATCAACACTGTAAACGGTAAAAGTACTCACTCTGTCAACCATAAAGTCAATTGCATCTGCCATTTTTGGGTCCACAGGTCCTTTGGCAAAGTTACCAAGCACAATCTTTTTGAGCATGAAAGCAGGCATCAACCAGAAACTAGAAAATAAATATTATACGTCAGACAAATCCGCGATGATGGAGCCATTACCACAGCAAAAGTCTCCGGTATAAGGCTCTACCTGTTTGCTGTCCATGTCTGGTTGAAGATCGATGTGTCGCTAAATGAGTTGCACAGGATCAGAGAATGAACTCTGGGAGATTTGTGTGTGACTTCAGCAAATTTCTGAGCCAGGAATCCTCCCAGAGAGGCACCAAACAAATGCACCTGCGCAGAGAGAAAACGAAAAACAGGTTGTGAAACAGACCCATTTCTCGTTATTTATATGTAAAACAATCAATACACTGTACCTTGTCCAGTTGTAAGTGGTCTAAAAGCTTCCTAAATCCATCACAAAATTCCAGCAGATCCCAATAGACAGGATACTGGAGCTGGAAACAGCAATAAAAAGTTATACAGTTATGCAAAATACAATTTTGTAAATGGAAAGCAACTGAATAAAGCTTTCAATTGTTAACGGATATATATTCCAGCAGGATTATCTTTAGTTGATGTGAAAACATACAGAGATGACACGGTAGCCCCATCCAGAGAGAGCCAAGACCTGCTGGAAGAAAACCTCTGCCGTGCCGCTCACAGGCGGGAGGAAGATGATGGGGCACCTGATGCTTTTCGGCCCAGCATCATACAACGACCACACTTTACTGTCATCATCATCCACGATTATCTACAGAAGTCGCACAGGCGAGACATCACACTGTTTCATCAGTCTCATAATACACATATATTATTCTAATACATAGATAGATAAAACTATAAGGTACAGTTCTAGCAATTAACAAACCATTAACTACAACTTTTGCATCAGAAAACTCCTAATTTTCTGATTGTTAATAGTTAGGGAGGTAGTTCTTAAATTTAGGTATTGGGTAGGATGTAGAATATTGTCATGCAGAATATAAAAATAAACAGACAATATGTAAATAAAGGTCATGCTAATAAGTAACCAGTTAACAGTGAAAATTGGTCCCTGTACTAAATTGGTACCGATAGAAAGATAGATAAACTTACTCTTTTCAGTGGCACGGTGCTTCTGAACCAGTTATAGTCAGGAGATACTCTTATCTCCTCCATTTCTGAAATGCAAATTATATGAGGTTAAATACGTGTATGTTTTACAGAATAACACGAAAAGCTTGCAATTCAGAAGAAAAGAAAAGACACTGTCATTGATTTAACACCCCTTTCATGTTTCACCATACACAAACATGTGACTAGAGTACAAAATGATCTCGTGAGTAAATGCGACGTGCGAACGCATCTACACAGTTCCTGCTGTTGCATCAAATTATAAAATTGACGATTTATCGAAAATAATCGTTTAAATAAATTTAAAAAACGGACATGGGACTGCACGAAAACACAACATCTGCCTCTACAAACTGGCGTTTGTTTACGTTTCACAACATCGTTCATCAGGAGACCACTTCGAGCGATATACAAGTAAATATTACCGTGCTGATTTGTAAAATAAATCACCTTTTATTGACTTTCATCCACAGATTTGAAAAAACATTGTAGCCTTTCGCTGAATCACATGACAGCAGCTTCCGCAGCCAACAAACGATTAATAGCGCAAGATCACGCCAGCCAATCAGCACCCGCGAATTATGCGCATGCGCAGTGAGGCAATGGGGAGCTTTTAAAGGAACAGTTCACCAAAATAAATAAATAAATAAATAAAATGAAGAGTCATACTCATGTTGTTCCAAACCCGTATGACTTACTTTCTTCTGTGGAACGAAAAAAGGACATGAATGACAGCGGTCACAGTTCAATTTAATTGAATATTTGTTTCGCATCTTTAGTAATGTTGCTTATTAAAAATCATTCACATGCTTTAATTAGCTAGCTAGTTAGATGTACTATATAGATTGCGAATTTTTTCAGGGTGTTTATTCTGTAATTAATTTGCAATGAGCCCTGAAAATTATAACAGTGTGTAATAAATCTAAAAAAACACACTTTGTACTTTTCTCTGTACACTCTGTACAGTTTTTATTTCTGCTTTTAGGGAGAGTGTAGTGATACAAGTTGCTGTTATGTAACTGAGATTAAGGACTTTTTGTTTCCGCTAACTTTAACAGTCTGTTCGTTGTTAGATTGATTCAGTGGTTTTAGTGATTTATTGATTCATTTGATTCACTGCCAAATTAATTCAGTGACGTAAGTGATTCATTGATTGAGTTGTCGATAGAAGGGATAGAGCTCCAACAGGAAACTAATAATAAAATTATTTTTCTTCCTATTAGATTGTGTTTTATTGACGTCTACACATACCCCAACCCTAAACCTACCCCTAATTTTATTTTTTATTTATTTATTTACTATTATTTATTTACTTATGTTTTGCAAGCATTTAATAATTAACATTAAAGAACATTTTAGAGAAACAGAAAATAACACAATTAAGGAGGTATACAATAAGAACCATAAAAAAAGTTCTGATTGTTTTCCGGCTTGACAGTCCTTGAAGGAAAAAAATAGTAATTATTGTTGTACAGTGTTGTACAAAAAAATACGCTGTATTGATGTGCGCATGTCCAGTAGCACCATACGCATTCCTTCTATCCTTAGCGATTCACTGATTAAATGATTCAGTGACTCGGTAAATAATGATTCAGTGACTCGGTAAGAATGATTCAGTGACTCAAGACTGTCATCAGTTGTTTACTCGTGCCAGTGTCTTGCTCAGACAGTAGTGTGAGCTTAGTTCAGCTGCCTCAAGCAGCTCCCAAAATAACCTATTTCGTATATTAAATTTATTGATTATTATTTCATTCGCAGATTGGGGTTAAGTCCTTTATTATTGTCGGGCCTGTATTGAATGGCTTTCAGTGCGTTAGCTCTTAGCTAGCGCTAACCTTTCAGCGCTCCTCAAATCCAGCAGATTCACTTCTTCCATAAACAACAGCACACAAACATGTCGTGTACGTGTGCTTCAGCAGCAAGAAAACTCATCAATTCTGCTCATAAAGGTAAGAAAGTCATATTTTTGAAAATATTGATGTTTGTTGTTTCTCAGCCTAACGTGAGCTAGTTTGCCTAGCGTTGCTGCTAGTGCGCTAACAACATATAACGTAAACAAACCATAATAAAATACGATTATAAGAAAATAATTACATATTAGCTGTTAAGCAGTACATATGCGAATTGTTTATATTATATGATTATTTATTAAAATGAAAACCGACGACTCATTACTGAATTTATTTAGTTGTTTATTGTAAAGTCGTTAGTTAGTTTGGCTGGTGATTATTAGAAAAGTAATTTAACAATTCATAATACGGAAATTAAGTGACTTTATTTGTCAAGACTCATGTCTAGAAAGATTCTTTTCCCTTATGGTTTGGAATTGTGTTCCAGTGAAGTGTGATTTTTTTTTTTTTTGTCCTGTAGAGGCACTTCAAACAGCATGACTTCACACAATAATAGTTATTGTTAATTTGAGTGAACTTCCTCCTGAAGCTGTTTGTGTTTGTGACACAGGAATATCCGGCTCCAGGGTCCAGTTACTGTCACTGAGCCGTCCGGGGGCTCATGAGGTTCGTCTGGTGCGCCGCATCCCCCTGAGGTCATTCTCAGAGACGACTGTGTATTATGCCTCAAAAGATGGGATGAAAGATGGAGATGGTGACAAGGTATGATAACAGATATGTGGCATTACATGTCATGCACTCTTTATTCTCTGACAACAAGAGTCTGAGAAGGAAGTAATAACGTTGCCAGTGTAATTTATTGTCTTCCTGGAAATTATTTTTTTTTTTAAACTTTGTTTTCCTTTTTAAGAAATCAGTTGGTGAAGGAAGTGGAAAAAGAACCAGTTCTAGTAACTCTGGAAAAGGAGGAAATCAGCTGAGGTGCCCCAAATGTGGAGATCCTTGCACACATGTAGAAACATTTGTTTGTGAGTACTTCATTATCATTTATTTGTATGTTTTTGTTTGTTGGTTGAATTTTTTATTTTAGTATCATTACATTTTTTTTATTTTATTGTATTAAGTTTTTATATGGTTATCTCTTCTGTGTGTACTACTGGATTACTGAAGGTAATCACGTTTTTTTGTAATACTGACCTTGTTTCCAAAAAGTTACGGTTTCATTTGGCCTTGTGGGTGTTTAAGTAGGCCAAAGTGTTTGCTGAACTAACTGTTCAATGCTAAAAATAAATCATACACAACAAGTTGCTTTTTCAACTACTGATGCTTTAATTAGTAACATGATTTGAAAGTTGCCCATTTAAAAATAAAGATTGAGATTGATTTATATTCCAACTTTATTCTTTCTTTCATACTTTAATTTGAATGTAATTGTTTCAAGGGGGCTTGTTTGTAGTTGTCTGTAATAATAATATTAAGGAATGCAAAATGCTTCTGTATCTTATAACATAGATGTAATTTCACAGTTGTACTGTAAAATACTTTAAAATAAAAAAAAAAAAGACTTAAAAATTACAATTTAAATAAAACATAACTGGTGTGGTATTTAACTGTAAAATTATATTTTAAAAATGTGTAAATGTAAAAATTAATAAACAAAAATGCTTGTTACATTCCCAAATAAACAAAAGAATAAAAAAAAACCCCGCTTTAAAACACTGGATCATGAGCTGCTCAAGTGCCACTGTTCAATCTAAAACATGTAACCCCAGATTGTGTTTTTTATTAACCATGCAATGCTTTAAAAACAAAAACACTGAGATAGATTTTATTTCTCTTTTGCAGCATCAACTCGCTTTGTGAAATGTGAAAAATGCCACCACTTTTTTGTGGTGCTTTCAGAAACTGACACTAAGAAGAGTTTGAGTAAAGACCCAGAGTCTGCAGCGGAAGCTGTCAAGTTGGCTTTCCAGCAGAAACCCCCTCCACCGCCTAAAAAGGTACACATTTTTTTAACTTTGAGATTTTAAAGCAGCGTAACACCCAGGGTTAGCTGGTGGTCTACACCTTTGTGTGTAATGTCTCCGCTTTTGTTTTCTTGCAGATCTTTGCTTATCTTGATAAGTATGTTGTGGGTCAGGATCATGCCAAGAAGGTTCTGTCAGTGGCTGTGTACAATCATTATAAACGCATCTACAACAACATGCCCGCAGGCTCCAGGCAGCAGCAGGTGGAGGTGGAGAAACAGGCCTCGCTCACTCCTCGAGGTTTGTACTGAAGAACGCGTGTATGTGTGTTGAATGCACAGAGAAGGTAGGAACAGGTGTTTTTTTTTTTTACTCAACGGTTCTTATGTAAGAGACTCCTAGCCATTAGGAAATTAATCTGCTCCAGGGTACAAATTATACTTGGTGTCCTCAGAAAGGCAGGTTTCAATCTATGAAGTCAAAAGCACAAAATGGAGAAGTGGCTCTCTGGTAAAACACAGGTTTTTGTGCTTTGAAGATAAAAAATAGTGTGCTGTTTCTTTACATAGCAAAGTTTTAGTAATTTGTTCAACTCCTTAAATCTAAATATGAGAATAATGTCATATCCCACTTTTAAAAAAAATTAATTCACACAAAAAATAAAAGTTTGCTGTAAATAAACTCACCCTCGGGTCATCCAAGATGTAGATTAGTGGGGTTTTTTAGAAATTATTTTTTACTCACCATTACTCACTCATACATTTACTGACTAGGGGATGGGTGCCGTCAGAATAAGAGTCCAAACAGAAGACATCTAGTGATCATAAAATCTCATATTTCATATTATTGGATCCTTTTTATAATTAGCAAGAAAATAAAGAATATGTCAGCGTAACACTAACTTTCCATTTAGTGCTTAAATATAATAATAACTTCAAAGAGAAATTTAATAATTAAGTTTAAATCAACACTGCGTAGTGTTTAATTATAAATACAATTTTTAAATTAAACCTTTTTTTCAAACTGTTTGTAGGTTTGTTTGATGAGCGTTTATAACAGCAGCTGGTAATTAAAGGCTGCTGTACCTTTAAGACCTGAAGCATAAATCCAGTATATTGATACTATTGATCTTTTTTTCTTGTCCTCTGCTGTTTTCATTTACTGAAGACACCCAACTACATTTACCAGATCAACTGCAATCCGTCTATCCATTAAAAACATCATGAGAAGATAATCCACAAGACATCCACCCTACTCCATCCCATCAAAATGAAAATCTTGTAAGAAACAAACCTTAAGGATAGATTTGTTTATTACAGACGCTCAGCTGTTAACTGATGGTCTGGAGTGGTGAGGATTACTTGTGGAGATGTTTTTGTGATGTTTTTATCAGCTGACAATCTGATGGCACCCATTCACTACAGAGGATCCATTAGTGAGCAAATGCTATATTTCTCTGAATGTGTTACAATGAACTCTACATCTTGGATAAAAAAGGGGGAGTATGTTTTCATTTTGGGGTGTCCTTTTTTTTTTTTTTTTTTTTTTTTTTGTTGTGTTTGAAATAAAGGACAAGCCCTTCATGCTAGGTTTCCGTTATGTACACACTGTGTAGAATCTTCTAGTCTTCTCTTTTTAGAAGCCATTATATCCTCCATTGTGATGTGCTCTCTCCAACAGCAGCATTTAATTAAATCTGTCATTTTTGTCATTTGGCATTTGTACAATTCAGCTGCAATTTTGCAACAGAGTTTACGAAGCAGGTCGAGGTTTCTGGTTCTGTGAGAATTGGTAGTGATTTCGTCGTAACTGTCCTCCTTTCTCTGTAGAGCTAGAGCTAAGACGACGAGAGGATGAATACAGGTTTACAAGTAAGTGTATGTCGACACCCATCATTTTTATTATTGTCTATATGTGTCCCTTAAGCCATTTATTTTTCGAAACAAATCTCTTCTGTGTTGTATCAGTTTGCTTTGATTTTTGTTGGGTGCTGTACAAATGCCAAAAAATCATGTAGCCCGTTTTCTTCATTTCCTTTAACCTTTGTCATCGTTGATGTGTTATATTAATGCATATTGACATAAGTGACAATAAATGTGTCGGAAATATTGCTGTCATGTTTTAGCAGATAAGCAGAGAGCAGGGAGATTGTCTTAGTGGCTTGATTAAACTTCTGGTTCAGGGGTCTCTTTTGTCAAATGCAGCTTGTCACAGAAAATCCTGTCAACAAAGCAGCTGTGCACACTAAGCTGTTAACAGTGCTTGCAGCAACTGAGGAAGGAAGCACACATGTACTTATGTTATTTTAAGATAATTTATAATTGTGAAATAAAAGGAAAGAAATGCTTTTTTTACATTATAATATTGGTTTAAGTATTGGTAATTGTATGTGCTTTGTCATAGTTTATATATATATATATATATATATATATATA
>JAUMHP010000052.1:5046806-5069642 GCA_032361065.1 Enteromius trimaculatus | reverse complement strand
TGAGATAATTAAGTCGTTAATTCAGAAAAACAGAGCAGATATTTTTTCCTCAAGTGAATGCAATACGCTTCCGTACAGATGGTCTACTTAAAAACCTATAATGAGAGATCTGGGGCACAGGTAAGGTTGGTTTAGTGTCAGATGTTTCTTTATTTGCCGTTTCTGTTTTCAGATAAGAGTGAAATGTCCTGTCTGGATGAGGTGCCCTTTAAGATCCCTCTTGGCTTTCTTGAGGATGCTAAAGAAGAAGTCGAGCTCATCACAGCTCCAGAAATCACTCTGCCCGACTACCTGAAGATACTGCAGGAAACCGAGGTCTGATGCTCTCTAAAACGCATGTTTCTGACCTGATGTTATCAGTTGGCGTCAGAATGCATTTATGACAAACACTTTTCACATCATGAAACAGTTGCAGCTATTCTTCTGAGAAATCACTAGCTGGTGCCGAGGGGAATTGTAGTTAGTGTATGAAGTCGTTTCCTTACGTTAATGTTCCACTAACATTTGACCAGCTTTATACGTTTTATCTTCTTCGTGAAGAGCGTATCAATGCAGGCACCTCTCAAGGAATCTTTGATTCCTGTACTAATACTAAATTACTACTGAATGTGTCTGAGATCTTAAAAACCGTTCCCATGAGAGCCTCTGTGACTTCCATAAACTGCATCAGGCTCAATGTAATTTTCCATGAGCATCCACTGATTACAGCGGCCGTCAGCCTTCATTTCATTTTGACTGAGTGCAGGCTGTCACTAACAAGGGCATGGGAAACCCAAAGATACTTGTAACATGCTTTGGTGTAAGTGTATGCCTGCCACCTCTAACCCATTCCCATCTGTGATTGCTCTATAATTACACTGACGTGTCATTTGTCTAGTATGCTGTTTGTTTAGCCCAGAGGTGTGCGAACAACATGAGGACCATGTCAAAAGTACAGTATAATTATATTTCTGATTTCGACAGCTGAACAGCGAGGGTGAAGAGTTCTCGGCTCTCAGTAATCAATGGAATATTGTTGATGTAATTGTTACTGTAGATCGTTTGGGATAAAATGCCTCAAATTCCGAAGGCTTTGTGTGTTGCTGGTCAAGGTATCTGTAAAGAAAACATACTGCTTTCAGGGGTTATTACAAGCTGATCGAAATAAGCTAATGTGAACCTTTTATGGCTTTGTGTTGAACTAGAGTTTCTGTAAATTGTTAGCCGTTTGTACCAAGAACAACATTGTGTACCTGCCTTAGAGCACTACATGCTTGATTTTGCAATTAGGACTAGAATGGGATGCAAATTGTTGTGTAATATTTGGCTGGTGTGAATGCTGCTTTTTCACATCTGTTTTGTGGTGCTCAATTATTCATAACGCTGATAACGGCAGATGTTAGTAATATTCCCATAGCAGTAGCTCAGCATACATTTAGATGAGGTTTTATTTACTAGTGTAAAGCGTGAAGCAAATCTTACTTTATGAGGGGTAGTCAATGCAGTATTTATGCAATTATTAAAAATGACCCTTAACCTTGTGCTTATTTGTTTTGTTGGTGTTAACGGTCTTTATACTGACATCTAGTGACTTGGATGCAGAATCACACAAAAGCAAAAGTTACCAGTAGTATAGTTATTTGATATACTGTAGTCAACATTCGAAGTGGATCAAATCCTTTTTAATCCAAGTCAAAAACAATACCTATTCTTGTCTTAGGACAACTTTAATGAAAGGTTTTGAATGTTCACTAATGTAGTCTAGAAGTGTTGTCATTAATGTATAGCTTTAAAAGTGTTACGAAAGCCCATGCAGACAACTAATGTCTAGTATACTACTCGCCTTTTAAAATCTGCTGTTTTTAAAACATTAGACATCATGCACTTGCTGCATTTAGAAATGGTAACTGATAAAAATTGGGCATACTTTTAAGTCATCCCAAACTAACAAACTTTATACATCATCTGAAAGCTGAATAAATGTTTTGTGTTGATGTGATGTTTAGAGTACTCTTAAGAGAGTTTTCTTTCAAATTTTTGTATATTATTTCTAGGATAATACCATCATAAGCATTTTTTTCTGGTCTGTAGATTCAAAAAAAAGCCATATCTGTAATGCAAGTAATAGGGTTGCAAGTTTAAAAAAACGATTGTGTTTTTGTAGTCTGAATAGAACTGGCCTCATTTGGTAGATTTGGTGTGTAAACTGCAAGTTACGAAAAAACATTGTCATCAGATCATGTTTGACTGGTCAGTGAAACTCGTATCTGAAGATGTTTCTGTTGTGTTTCGATGTTTCAGTATGTCTTCAGCCTGGAGAACTGGGTTCTCACGGGTCTTCAGGCCGGCTATCCGACCCTCAATCCCCACTCTTCCTGTGAGCTGACGGCGACCTGTCCTCCGTACTGGATGATGTTCAGCAGCCCTCAGGAGAGCAGGTTAGCCAGCCGCTGGAGCAGTGACTTCTGGGAACCCAACCCTCGTCCCCGGAGCCGCAGCTTAAACGCGGCCCACTACCGCACGATGAATGCTCGAGTCAAATTCACCATCTCTGATTCAGAAGATGAAGAGTTTACTGAAGAAGACAGCGCTGCTCTTGCTGATGGTGAAGCACAGTCTGAACAGGGTGGTTTGGGTTTGCCAAGACAGGGACCAGGGTTGAAAGACTTGGACACGTGTGGATCATCGAACTTCCTCAAGCTGCCTTCACCTTGCAGCCTCGCCTCACAGTGCCAGGGGACATCGTCTTCCCTCAGCAAGCGTAACTCACCCAAAAGAAGCTTCCAGGGGAGTCAGAGCTCTGCTGGTCGTACTAATGCATCTCCCACGGTCTCCCACAACAACTTGCAGTCTGAATGCGTTAACAATCCCACTCCAAAGGTAAGACATCATCTTCAATTCTTGCAGTATGTCTGAGAGTCCACACTTTCCTGGAATTTCTGTAGGCCAGTCTGCATCACCCTGGTCACCTTTTTCAAGAACTGTGTGTTGGGAGTGAGTGTACACAACTACCCTACAATGAAAAAGATCAACAAGTAGTTTTTTTTTTATTTAATAAAAATAAGTTGCCCCTTCTGAAATCAAGTCATTCTCAAATGCATGTCAGTGTGACGTCACACCGTCATAGGCCACTCCCACAATAGTTGATTGACAGCAGCGTGTCACACAGACTGAACTGGTGTCTTACCTCAGACCCGCCCTGAGTGAGCCGTCATCAGACCGAGACGCAGAGACAAGCAAGACTCCTAAGAGATTGAGGTGTTTTGTTGATGAATGTATTAATGAACATAGCAGTAATCATTTACCCCCAACATCTGAGTGACTGAAGACAGAAGATTAATGTTACGTTTGGTTCTGAAGGGAAACGCCCCATTGATTAACCAAAATGTGTTTATGTTTGTGCGAATCATTCATGATCCAGCCTCACCTACAGAAGCAGTGAGTATAATGCCTTTTCTAATAATGTGCTAATTAGCAAGTTTCACTATGAATACGGCTAAAAAAAGATCCTCTGAAAGTGTCTGGAAAAGAGGGGCGGAGTCAGCGGAGCTCATGAATATTTAAAGGGGAAGTTCACAAAACTGCCAGGGTAAAATGAGCTAATAATCATATTAGCTTGTGGAAAACTGGATTTGTATGACCCCTTTAACTAAAAGTAACTTTGCAACTGAGGAGACAGAGTCAGTCAACAGAAATGGGGATTGTTAGGAGGCCATGGTGTTTAGCGGCATGGTGGTTTTTTTTGTTTTGTTTTTTTCTGGGTGAGGGGGTGAGCACCCCCTGCTGGCCTCACTAACATTTCTTCTAGTTTTCCTAGGAGGTCTCCCATCCAGGTACTGACCATGCTCAACCCTGCTTAGCTTCAGTGGGTAACCAGTCTTGGGCCCCAGGGTGACATGGCTGCTGGCTTAAATTAGATTGAAAGAAACTGGTCTCATATTGATTTAATCTCACCTGTAATTCCTTAAAAAAAAAAAAAACTGTGTTTGTGAGAACAATAGGGAAGCCATTTTTGTAGTGCTCCAAAAGCAGCACCAGTGGCAAAGAATGAATTTGAATTTTCATTCAGACCAGTGCGAAAAGTGGGCCTGCAATATGCTAATATTTTATATTGTAATAAACATGAAACTGCTTCAGATTTGTTTTAAAAACAACTCATTCTTTTGAAAGGTGATAACTTCATACACGGTGCACTTTCAGATTTAAAACTGTGCAGGATGCCTCTATTCACAGCTGTGTTACACACTGCATGAAAGCTCATTAAAAAATCCATAAAAGGGGCATCAAAATTTGCAACTACTTATCTACTTACTCTTAGAGTAGACTGTTTGGGTAGGTTTAGGGTTAAAAATGTGACAATATCTGTTCACCACTGACCTCTATTTCAAGCATTTGACCAAAAAATAAATAAATATATATATAGTGGATACTGATCAAATAGATAGATAGTTTAATGTATTTCAGATCAACACTGAAAAAGGTGTAGGCTGAAGCCTTACTTATTATGTTATTCCAAATGTATAGCCAAAAGTTATTCTTTTAAATTTTTTACCCACATATATGCACATATATATCCTTCCCAGCATCTAGATTTTAATAAGTGCGAACTGAGGTGCAATGAAGTACAAAGTGCAATGAAACAACAACAGATACATGGTTCATTTAGATGCCAAAAGGTGTGGTTTAAATTTACCGTAAATGGCAGGTCATTAGTGACTCAGTAACAATAAACATTTTAGATAAACGACTCTCCTCTTTACTGAACATGTTTGGGTAAATTTTGATGTACTGAAATTAGTTTGTACTCTTTGGGAGTATAAATACAGACTGCCCTGCACAGACAACTCAATTATTGAATATATTTTCAAAATATTTTGTATGTCTATGAAGAAGGCCTTTTCCCAGTTGCCAGTTCGCCAAGGTTTTTAATACTTCAGAGCTCACAATAACAGTTGTCCTTAGAAGGCAACCGTTGGCCTTTCTATAAATGGCTTTAACTGACAAGCCTCCAATAAGTCCAGAAAGGTATTTTAATCACTTGAGCAAGACACATCAGAGTCCTGTCGGTCTTCCAGAAGCATTTAGTCATTTCTCACCACGTTCCAGAAGGATTCAGTGTACATCCTGTGCTCACGTGTCTTACTGTTACTGCGAGGTATTTTGTTGTTCCTCAAGAAATGACTGTCCAGGCAATCCATTCAGATATTGGATGCGAATGACGTCTCTGAAGTACTTCTCTCTGTTTCTCTTTTTTTTGTTTTTTTTTTTGTTTGGTGCACATTTCTGCAATGCCTCAGAAGATGAACTAGCTAATAATAGCGAGTGCTAAGTCTTTTCCTGGAATCTTCCCAAGCTGCAACAAATTCGTCTGGATTAGCAAGTGGAAGTGCTCGGGAAATGTCTTTCTCAGCAAAGCTACGATTCAAGGTTATGCCTTTGTTGACAGTCTAATCCAACACGTTAGTAATGTTCATGACATCATCTCCTTCTTGGCCACATTGTCACGGTGCAATGAATATGGCAGTGGGGCCTGTAGTCTTTTATTAAAATTTCCGTTTCATTTACGGTTACAGAGAGTTTTTTAAGGATGAACAGGAAAATAATTAAATGCATTTTCCATGAGTTTAATGACCTTTGCTGTTGTTTTATTCAATGTTTGGCTAATTCTTCCTTTGACTAATGCAACTCAAGTGCTGAAACTCTTTGTGAACTTCAGTATTTGAATGGCTATAATAGTCACCTAAAATATGACAAAATGTACCCAAAACCCTGTAATTCCTAAACAAAACCTTAAAACGTCATGAAATTTGGTATGTATGTGCAACACATGATTTTAAAGAAGCTTGCAAACCTTTATGGAGATTGGGAAATAGATGCCGCTATAACAGATTAAAAACTGCATAGTATTTCTATGGCAAATTACCTAAAATTGCTTAAAATTGTCATTTCTGTCTCAAATTTAGATGTATTTTTATGCATGAAAATTCTCTCAATTACTCACTTTCAAGTAGGGGTTTCTTTATTATGATAAGCACAAAAGAAGATACTTTGAAGAATGTTGGTGACCAAACAGTTGACGTAGCCATTGACTTCCATAATATGGAAAATACTTTGGAAGTCAATGGCTTAATTGTCTTCTTTGGGTGAACTTTAAGGCACACATTGACCTTGTTAATTTATTTGTCTTTCTGTAACTCAGCTGGCAGAAAATAGCATTAATAACACCAGGTCATGGGTTCGATTCCCAAGAAATGCACACATTGATAAAATGGACATCTTGGATACGCTGTAAATGGTTTTGCATCAATGCAAATGTTTTTAGAAAGATATTTAAAATGTTGTTTTTAAGTGTGAATCAAACCTTGCACCAACAACAGTATGTTTATGGTTGTAGATTTTCTCAGTATTGTGTTTCCTGCCCTCTTCTCTCAAGGGTACTGTGATCATGAGGCACTGTTGTTGTTTTTTCCAGGCCCTGGGTTCATCCTCCCCCCCGGCCCCATCACGGCCACTTAATTCCCACGCTGCCGTCCTGGACTCCTCGGTCGAGCTGCTCTCCGCTCTCAGCCCAGAGGAGAGGGAGCTGCTGGCGGCCGTGACCGAGCGGGGCTACCCTCTACGTACGGCCATCATCGCCCTCCAGAAAACTGGCCAGCAGAGTCCAGAGCAGGTCAGTGAGGGAGATCTGTTACAGGGGTTCAGGGTGAAATAGGAGATGGCACTCATTCACGGGTCGAGATGTAATGCTGAGATTCTCTGCACCGTCCTTGGTGTTTCGCAGGGGAAGGTCAATCAAAGTGCATGCTGGGTTACCACTATAGTTCAGTTGCTAATGTGTGCTTATGAACATGCACTATGAATGCTTGGCCTCATTTATGTTTCTCATAATTATAAAAAACTTTAGACTAGGTTTGAAATTAATTATACATTTCACAGAAAATCGAAAATAAATAAATTGTTAATTAACATAAATCTGAAGCAAAATATAATTTATATTTTTTTTATATCTGCAGCTTTTATAGAGACTGATACTTTGTATAAAATTGTATTATCTGTCATGACAACTTTACATTCATTTAACTAATCGAAATAAGTTATGAGTTATATTAGTTATAAAAAAGATATATATTTTTTTTTCTAGTCTGTTTAATATAATTTCTTATGCAACCAAATTGATTACACTTGCAAATTTAAGGCAGCAACTAAATTTGAAGTTTAAATTGGTGGGGGTTTTTTACAGTGTACTTTCAGTCTCATAACAATATGTTGAAAGCATTTGTCAGGTCACAGGAGAAAGTCTGTTTGAAAAGCACCTGCTGTTTTATTTAATTTTCTTTATCAGATATATTGTATTCATCCTGAAAAACTTAAGCAACATCAGAAATCCTTGGCAGAGATTTCACTCACAATCCCTGTGTGCTTCAGCTCTGTCTCACATAAAAACATCTGTTTCCATCCCCTTTTATCTGATTCTGGGTATGATGAGAAAAAAAATAGATACCAGATCCCCCTGAAGTTTCCCAAATGAGCTTGTATCTAGTTCTCATCGTTACAAAGCTTCCCTCAGGAGAACACTTGCGTCATGAAGCCATACTCATTGGTAAATATCATTAATGTTGTTGGGCATTGTGGAAAAAATGACATTGGAGTGTATTTAAAAAGGGTTTTGAGACTACCAGTAAATCAACATTTGAGGACAGTGGAGCTAAATACAGCCAGAGGAGTTTGTAGAAGAAAACTTAGAAGATGCTCTGCATTTGACTGCTCTGTGTTAAATCATAAAAAGAAAAGATTTTTTTTCATTGCTCATTACAAATAGTTAACACAAAACGAAAAAATGAACACACACACACACACACACACACATAAAAAAACATGATTTTTGAAAACCAAATTTTTTTTACAGAATTGTCTGTTTTTGCAAATAAAGTCTTCATATAGTGTGGCCTGATTTGCGATACTGATAAAATAATTGTACTTCCACACTTTTTTCTGTATACCTTAATTCTTTTCTTTACTGCGTATGATATCACATGCAGTGTTATTATACTCTATTATACTATATATATATACTCTATTATTTGGGTTGAGCTATTCAGGAACAGTGGTGTGAACACAACTTAACCAATGATTTCTAGTTATGTCCTCTTTTAGAAGCACAAAGAAAGTAGTTTCACTTTCACAATGAAACAGAGCCTCTCCAGAACATGGCGCCCGCAGCAACACTACATCGAGAATAATTTATATAATAATATGTTTATTAAATGAATAACAATAATAAATAGCAGTAGTAGTATAATTACAGCTTTTTTTTTAAAAAGCTATATAAATTATTATTTGTATTATTATTAACCTCAATTAGATTATGAATAATAATAACAATAATAGCTAAAATAATTATTTGTTTATAACAAATGCCACTGTTCTCAACTCATGAGTGCATTTCTACCAATAATAAAGCATCGTAGTCATAAGGAATTAGTTTTCCTCTGTCCAAAGCTTGCACTGGATCTTTGGATTGCTTGAAAGCACTGAAGCGATGTGTTGACATGTCTGTGACGTCACTGACTGATGGGCCAGCGAAGCCTGATTGTTTTATATTCCGCTGTATCCTCGGTTGCCCAGTGAGCCGCTCAGCATGACATCAGACAGCTGGTTGAGACGGATGATCAGATTTGAATCAACAAAGCTCATCTTGTTACACAGATTAATCAGTCCAGCCGCTCCTCCGTGACTCTTATCCACACACTTCTCACGTTTCACGCCGCTCCGCTTTCAGTCCGTTCTGAGCCTGACATTCAGTCTTATCATGACTTATGATGGCTCGCATTCGTCTAATGGACTTTCAGAAGGCCACAGCTATGATGAGGTACTGTTGCGTCAACAGTGTGCCTAATAACCAAATCAGTTGATCTAATCCCTGCGATAAACCAGTGCTCCCCAAAATCCATTAGAATTGACCTGGCGTTGGAGAAAGAGGGCTTCTCTTCAGTCATGTTCCTGCAGTTAAAGTGATGCATGTTGTGTTTGTGTTCATGTACAGATTGTTTGTTCTCTTGCAGATCATGAGTTATATGGTGGCGTGTGATCGGTTATGTGAACTCGGCTATGACGAAGCTCAAGTCGAAGAAGCACTTGAGATGTTTCAGAATTGTGAGACCAAGGTATGTATATGACTTTTTTTAATGCGCTGCCACAAATCAGTCTCTTATGCTTACCAAGGCTGCATTTATTTGATCAAAAATACATTAAAAACAGTAATATTTCTACAATTCAGAATAACTGTTTTTTATTTTAATATGGTTTAACATATAATTTATTCCTGTGATGCAAAGCTGAATTTTCAGCATCTTCACTGCAGTTTTCAGTGTCACATGATCCTTCAGAAATCTTCTCAGTAAACATTGTGTTAGAACAGTAGTTCTGCTTCATATTTTTCATAAAACAGTAGTTTCTTGTAGAATTCTTGAATAAATAGAATGTTGAAAAGCTAGAACATTTTGTATCATTGCGTTTTTACTGACTTTTCATCAATTCAGTGCATCCTTGGCTGAATAAAATGATTGATAACCAACCGCAAACCTTTATGTTAGCGTGTATTGTAACCTTATTTGTTCTTCTATTTTAGGCAGAGGAGTTCCTTCACCTTCTTGCTCAGTTTCATGAAATGGGCTTCCAGCAGAACGCCATTAAAGAGGTTCTCCTGGTGCATGAGAACCACAGAGAGCGAGCGCTGGAGGAGCTCATGACCCGCGTGGCCTGATCCCATCCATGTTATGATGCAGTGAATTAGCTGCGATCATGGTTTGTGCTGTTCACCGAGCTCATATAGCTGTTGCTTGTTTATCATACGCTGCACTGTGTTTATTCGTTGCGTATTCTAGACATGTGTTGAGGCCTTTGGGAAAAGCACAATTTGACAGTCGACATAACACTTTCATAGTGTTTTCTGTAGCAATCAAACCTTCGTTGCTTTATTTATTGAAATGTAAACACTGATATTTATCTAATTTCTTTTCTTGGAATTCATGAAATTATGAAAATCATGAAAATGTGTTTTAGATATGATTATCTAAAACACATTAGAATTGTTAAGCCAGATATATAAGGATTTTTTTAACATCACATCTTTCCATTTACTATATGGTGCCTCCATTTATTTCATTTACTATCTGAAAAACCCAAGGGGAGACTGTTTAGTTTGCACAATTACTGGTTTGTATTTATCTAAATGTTTTTTTGTCAAGCTGAACTCTTTTGACATAAAATATTTTCTTGAAGTACATATAAGGTTAATTATGATGGAAGTTAATATTTCAGTCATTTAACAACACATCTACATATTTATGGTGCTCTGATGTTGGTTCATGCTCAAATGACATGCAGGAAAACAAATAAAATATTTCATCACTTTGTAAGTCTTTTATTTCAGTCATTGTTATTTTGTAATCAAACGATATATTGGTCAAATTATATATTGTAATTTTGGCATATAGATTGCAATTGTCATTTAATAATTTAAGAAGTAAATGTCATTTACTGATACATCCAGGTAAAAAGAACAAGGAGACTCTCAATGACAAAGAAATAAAATAATTGTTTTTGTATTATTATTATTATTATTTTAACAAATGATAAAAAACTATGGAATTCCATTTCCGCCACTGAATAAAAAAGGTAATTCTGACGTTTTATATCATGCAATTCTGACTTTATATTTCACAATTGTGAGTTTATTAAAAAAACTTTAACTAAAAAAAAAAAGGTCAGAATTGTGATAAAAAATTGCAGTGAATCTTTTTATTTATTTTTATTTAGTGGTAAAAAATAGGCTTTTATAATAAACAGAATAAAAAGAACATTTCAGTGATTAAAAATACAATTTGTTTTATTGTTATTATTATAGTTTGTATTTATTATTATCATTATTAAAACATATATTAAACATATATAATACAAATGGTTTTGTTACAATACACTTATTGCAATTAATTTTATATTTTTAATACTAATTTTAGTAATTGAATTATGTAAATGTGCATAGAGGTTATGACTAATTAGACTAATTTAATTTAAGCCATTCTTCACAATTTCAGTTGAGTTTTAATTGCAGACTTGCTACTTAAGTTTTTCATTTCATGGATTCAATTTATTATTTATCACAAACCCTTGTTTAGAAACCGTGTGTATAAATATTATACGTGCCAGACAACACAGATGTAATAATGATGCGGAGCTCAAGCAATGGCATCAGTAACCTAAGAATGTTAGCGTTTGTGGAATGCATTTGTATGAGCACTGTAAAAGAAATGAGAAATTTCAGTCAAATATTTGGATGAAAACCCAAATCTAAACAATAATACCCATGTCTCATTGTTCTCATTTCAGAAAAAAAGCTACCATTTGTGAAATCTGTGTGAGGTCAACACATGCTTTCATTTATCAGTTTCACTTTGGTATTTGTGAACATTATTATATGGCATAGTTCCTATAAAGTGTTACCTTCAGTGTTAAACAACAGCCAGACATCATGAGCGAATAGCGAAGCCCTGCCAAGATCTATAGATTCTGTTGTTTGGCTGCCAGAGGCTGGACAATGTTTTCATTGTGGTAACATGATTAGTTATCAGTGTGTCTTCAGGTTCCCATGTAATAAGCGGACCTTCTATAATAGTTACGAAAGCTTGGAGGAATGTCTGGATATGATTTGAGTGTTTGAACAGTCAACGAGTCGCCAAACTGTTACACTCTTGCCGGTTTATGAGGTCATAAATGATTGTATGAATAAAGTATCATTTCTGATGATCATGTTTCTCCTCCCAGCTGATCTTAAAGTTTCTCTCACAGTCTTCAAGGTTCTGCGCTCTGTTCTTGAGGCCTTATCTGACCCCGGTGCTTCTGGTATGGGTACACCAGGGACTGAGTTTTACAGATGGCGTGATTGATATAAAAACAGGAAATGTTTCTATATTTTGGTCTTGTGTTGCCGTGGCAACATATACTGTAATGACCATCAGTCATGTGTAATGCAGTCGCGAAGATTTATAGGACCTGTTAATTTTCCATTAGGCACATCTCACATTTGCCTCCAACCGGTCTGTGTTGTTCTGGCAGTGAGTGAATAGTTAAATGTTATTTCAATTTAACACAAAAGAAAAGTGTTTTCTTTAAACTGATCAAAATTAATTAGTGCTGTCAAACGATTAATCACATGCAACATAAAAATTTTATTTACATAATGTGTGTGTGCTGTTTGTATTTATTATTTATACTGTATATATATATATATATATATATATAAAGACACACATACAGAATATATTCTAAAAATATGTATTTACGTGTATATTTTTATATTCATGTAAATTATCATATATTAATGTATTTAATATATAAACATAATCTTATATATAAATATGTGTGTTTATATATACATAATGAACACATAATTCACACACACACACACACACACACACACACACACACACACACATATATTATGTAAACAAAAACTTTTATTTATGATGTAAATTGATCGTGATTAATAGTTTGACAGCACTGAAAGTGGCATTTAAAAAGTGACATTTAAAAAAAACAAAAAACAAAATAACAAATAAAAAAAGAATCCTGAAATAAAGAATCATCGTTTCCAAAAAAAAATTAAAAATGTAGCAGCACAACTGTTTTTAACATTAATAATAAATAACTCTTGGCCAGAAAATCTGCGTATTAGAGTGATTTGTGATAGATCATGACACTGAATTCATACATTGCATTTTAAAATATATTAAAATAGAAAACAGCTATTCTGAATTGCGATAATATTTCACAATGTAATGTATTGTATTATTTGTATGTTTATTTTTCTATTTTGTACTTTTCATCATACATGTCTTAATGAGCATAAGAGACTTTGAGACTATTAAACAGTATTCCATAGTAAAAAAAAACAAAAACTGAAAAGTAAAATGTTTTATTTATTCGATGTCCAGTACAAGTGTAAACGTTGATAATCGGCACAGTAAATATTACACGAGGATAATTCCTCTCTGAAATTACTTTAAGAAGGTTATGAGCTTCTATGTCTCTATTCAACTATTCTGAAGGAAGACATTTTTTCCCCCCAAAGTAATAATACAAAAAAAGCCAATCCCCACCTGCAACCTTTCTCTTTTTCTACCAATTAAAATATTTGTGGCACTGAACTAATGTCAAATTAGGTGAAATTCTAGGAATCCATCGTTACGTAAACTCAGTCACCACAATGCACAGAAGCACTTGAGCTGAGGCCAGATGAGAGCTCGACTCCATTATCTTTCTTGGGTGCAAGCAGTCTGCTTTGCTTTGGCAGTCTCAAGAGGGACGTCCACATGGAGCCGATTCTTGGAAATCCAGTCATTTGTTTTTTTGTCCTCCATTTATTGTCCTCGATGGCATATTCCACGGTTGCTCTGCGGTTCACCGTGAATACAGAGTCGCCTCGCACTACCGCGGTAAACAAAGCCCCCTTACTATTCTCGTAGTGCCCAGGCATAGCCGTCCACTGACCTGAGGTCAGATTGTAACAATCCATCACGCATCTCAAAAAATCATCAGATGGCCCGTTCCTCATGAGGTACAGATTGTCTCTGTGGGCCACCATGCAGTGTCCGTAACTCTGATGCCGAACGAGTGTTGTGATTAACACCCATACATCTTTCTTTGTGACGTACTCGTAAATCTCAGTAGCGTCTTTAGGTTTCCAAAGGCAGATGAATAGTCTTCTCATGGCTTTGGCGCAAGCTACGGCAGATGCAGGTCTTGGAAGATGAGCAGCGAAGCTCCAGGTGTCCGAAGAGACTTTGTACTTCTCCACAGAGGACATTACTGTCTTCTCAAACTCTCCACCGATGACATAAAGGTCACCCAAATGGCCTACCAAAGTACAGTTGTAGCGAAGTTGCTGAGGGCTGGAAAATGTGCTCCAAGTGTCTGTAGAAACATCATAGCAGAAACCCGAATCCACAACTTTATTGGAAATATCACAAACACCTCCGACAATGTAGAGCTTGTTGTCTAAAACCGTAACTCCTGACTTGGTGGTGCTGGCGTTGAGAGGCAAGTGAGTAAGAACCTTCCAGTCTTTCTCATCTTCATCAAGGTAGCAAACAGTCCTCATGAAGTCCTGCAATAGCTTGATGGTTGGCGAATGAGAGCCGACCGTGACGTATGTGCTAGGAGCAAGAGATTCCACATATTCAATCAAATCCTCTGTCAAGCACATCACATCTTCTTTGAGGTCTGCATACATGTCGCGAATGAACAAAGCTGCGTTATCGAAAAGCTTCAATAAGCCAAAAGTAGCCGCTGTGTGATACATTAGAAGACAGTTGTCTGAATTGATAACATCGCTGAGATGCTCAGTTAGGAGCTCTATTTGAAGGAACGCGGCACATTGGATAGCCTCAACAATTTCATCGGAGCTCAACATGGGTCTTTCGCCGTGTATCACACGGAGGGCTACCAGGAAGCCGTGAACGCTCGGTGCCTGAAGACAAATCTCATCCTCCATGCATTCCTTCATCCCAGATTGGAAAAGAGCTCTAAAGTATTCACAGTGCTGCTCCAGGAGGCTTCTATCCAACGTAAAACGACTGTCACCAAATCTCACTTTCACTATTGTTCTTGTCAAGACCATCGGCTGGTGAAGCTTCTTCCTCACATCGATCTCCGAGCCTGCACAGCTGCTCGTCTCCATCAAGTTACCTCCTGTCATTTTCCCACTTCTGCAAAGTCAAACCTTTGAAGACATTAACAGCACCATTGACTATCCATGGTGTCTAAAGCAAGGCAGATGCATATGGCCGAGTGTTCAGTGTTTGTATTTCTCCTAACAACTACAAGAATAGAACCAGCTATACATAGAAGTGAAAAGCGTGGCAGCATTATGCTGCTAGGAAAGCAGTGGCAGATAGCCATCGCTGTAGAGGGCAGCCGTCATCATGGTTATTTATTACCTTTTGTTCTTGGCAGGCATTAAAAGCAGGCTGAAAATTTCATCTTCTCCTTTTGATGAGCAGGTGAAATGCCTAAAGCTGTAACAATGGTATGCCTGTAAGGGCCCGTCTTTGTTGTGGGTCAGCATTCCAGGTGAACATGTGACTGCTCAAAATAAAATCTGAATTAAAATAAAAAGATTAAGTCCAACTGAAAGTGGGGAATGCCTGCAAAAGCATAGCTGATTAGATTTCAGACAGTAGACTGTTTATCTTGTGGCTCCAAATGATATATATTCTTTAGATTTCTGACTTTTACAGAACACAAGCCCAAATGTTATAGAAATGCCACTCTAAATAGGCCATGTCTTTACATATGAGTCACCTAAAATACTTTGCACTACAAACGTGTGTCCGCAATTAAAACAATTTGATAAGACTCATTTTTCTAATGTTTTTGTACAGCTAAATATAGACCGGAAGCTAAAATTTACCAATGACAGCACCCATTTTCACGGCAAGAAGGTTAATTTATTTTAGAATAAAGACCAACAGTTGCCTGCAGAAACCTTCCATGGTATGAAATAACTAGCATCCATGCTAGTTGGCAACAAACATTCAAAATATCTTTTGTGTCCAACAGAAGAAAATTTGAGCAACTTGAGGGTAAGTAATCAAGTAATCGAGTAACATTTTTTTTTTTTTTAAATGGTAATATTTATTTGCTGTTAAAGTTAAAAAATCCACAGGGAAAAATCAGAGTCGACAAACATTAGCCTATTGATTATCATCTATTTTGATGATCTATCATAATGCAAATTACGAGACGCTTTTGAACTTCGAAAGCTGAAGGCAAACGAGGTGAATTGTAGAATAAAATACTTTTCTTACATTTGGGCCTTTTATTACAGTAAAAAAACAAAACGTTTTTTGATCCACCGCAAAATTACTGAGGCCCTCTTGTGGTTGTGACCATCTTTGCAGCCATGTAAACAGTAGCGAGTATTTTTCGTTCATTTGGTTCTATTTTTGTGACTTAACTTAATGCTGTTCTTATTTATAACTTAACTGAAACAATACAAAAAATTGTTTAGTGTTTTGTTGAAAACGCCTAGCTGCTAGAGAAAGTTTCCCTCAGTAAAGTCCTTTCAAAAGTTATCGAACAATTCGCATACTGGTAAAAGGAGGGCTTCCTCAAACACGTTCATTTTTTTGTATATTTTAGTACAGGCTTTAAAGTTTCTTTTTATGTTCATGGGAGGCGGATCCACTGTTAGACTGAGTCCATCATGTGCTCCAGCCCACCGAAGCAGAATATCCCTGCATTTCAACCTCTCTCCACATCCTCTCCGAATACAGGGCGGCTTCTAATGCCCTCGAAAAACAAGAAAGCAGTCTAGCAATCTCGGACGAGCGTGCATCGGAGTGTTCAGTTGTGGACATGTCGTTTATATTGAAGCATAACGCTATCCAGCTGTTTTGCAGAGAGCGCTGGTGAGAAGTCAAGCATCAGCCTCATCCAGGTATGAACTTGCACACTTGCACTGTGTCTGATGGGCTGCTTGTGTCGGATCTGCTTTCTCATGTGTTCATCTCATCTCGCCTTCAGGATGTCTCTGATGTTTGGTAAGGCAAGAACTTGCAACATTGTCACAGTTCCTGAACATGAGCCCTCGGAATGTAACATAGTGATTTTGGGAGCCATGGGATCTGGGAAATCAGGTATTGCCATTGACCATGTTGGTCATGACATTTTCTTAGTGTGTGTAGTGCATATTTGGGGAGCACTGACAAAATATGCATCGAATGCATTGTAAATAGTTTTGAATTTGTATTTTCATATATGCTTTCGTATTCTATTGTGTCTGAACTATTGTATCCAAACTTAACAGATTGTATCCGTTAAGCATTGCAGAATGTTAATAGTGATTTTATTAAAGAATGTTATGCAAATATTACGTTATGCATGTTTCAATGTTATGCATTTTAAATAGTTTTGAATTCGCAGTTTTCGTATTCTATTGTATCTGAACTATATTGTATCTGACTGTGTCTGTTAAGCCTTGCATAATGTTGATAGTGATTTTATTAATAAATGTTATGCTATTATATTTTAATATAAAAAAAGGGTAAAAGTTTTGCATTATCCTGTTGGGATGCTCTCTGTTATGTAATTGAAAATATTTCCAAACATAGACTTACAGGAAGTTTGTCTGTCCCCCCGCAGCACTTACAGTAAAATTCCTCACGAAGCGCTTCATCAGTGAATATGACCCAAACCTTGGTGAGTTTCCCAGCTTTTACTGTTGTCACCAAAGATGTAACCAAATATTGAGGGGAGTTCGAAGATACAAGTTTAACAAACGGTAATAATGAGAGACTGAAAATCTAGATATAGAAGACATGTTCTCCTCAATATCTATGATGATTATAGTCCTGCTCTTAAAAAAGCATATAAATCATACAGATTATTTTTACCTTACTAGAGCGTTAACTTCAGGGCTGTTTAGTTTCATACAGATATAATTAAGGGCGACTCAGATGCATAGATGGGTGGCTTTAAAACTTAAAAGGATTTTACTTGGAGACATAAAAGTCTTCATTTTCATTTCCATGTTTTCTCCTTGGCAGAAGATGAAGAGCTGAGGCTTATACTGACAGCTTTTACGTAGCTAAAATGACAAGTTTTGACTTTTTGACTTTGTCTTTGCCAAACCACTTTAAAACTTTGTCGTAAGTCTTTTTCCGATCCGCCATTTCTTTCTTCAGTGTCGTCCTTTGTAGTTGTATCAGATGTGCAAATGTAATTCTTTTATGAAATCGTTATATAAAATAATAATAAAATAAATAATAAAACACACATGGATGTCAGGAACTAAAATGTCATCCGACACATGCAGCTGTCATGTGTCTCGAGCTAAAGCGCAGTGTTTTAATGTTTTTGCGAAGGGCAGTTAGTTTAAATAAACATGCAGTATCTTTTTAATTTTCAGAAGATACCTATTCTTCAGAAGAAGCTGTAGACCAGCAGCCAGTTCTGGTTAAAGTGATGGACACGGCTGATCAGGTAACGATGTCTGTTAGTCTCCTTTAATAATATCCTTCTTTATTCAGATTGACACCTCACATTTGATCTTTTCGTAATAGTGGATGTTTTACTTTCTCATAATAGAAGTTTGTTGCATAAGCTTGGCAGCTTTACGGTATGAAAACAAATCTGTCTTTATTTTAATCAGGATGGACCAGTCAACTGTGAGCGCTATTTAGGCTGGGCCAATGCCTTCATCATTGTCTACAGCATTGACAACCGGAACAGTTTTGAGGCCAGCCAGCAGTATTTGGAGACTGTGACTCTTTACTCAAAAGGCCTGCAGCCAGAAGTTCCTGTCATTCTTTTAGGAAACAAGGTGGACATGGAGAGATACAGGTAAGTTTCTATCCTTTCCATACATTTTAGTAAGCATTGCTATTATACATGTATAATGCCGGGTAATGCATCTTAAAGAATAGTTCACCCAAAAATGATAATTTGCAGAAGATTTTCTGCAACTCCGTGGATGAGTTTTCTTCTTCACCAGAACAGATTGGAGAAATATAGCATTACATCACTTGCTCACCAATGGATCCTGAATGCAGTGAATGGGTGCCGTCAGAATAAGAGTCCAAACAGCTGATAGAAATATCCACAGGTATTGTGAATTGAAAAGCTGCTTGTTTGAAAGAAGCAAATCCATTGTTATGTTGTTGTTACAACTCTAAACCATCACCTCTGGCCAAAATATGTGTCCATAATCCATGATATTTCTTAAAGAATATAGAATATGCAAGACGTCTCACTCCTGTAGTTTTGAATGGGGAAAAAATGCAATGCTTAATATGGCCACTCAATTGCAGGAAGGCCCGCCTTGTAAGTAAAAGAGCCAATGGCTAGTCGATTAAGTCAGCTTGTCACTGCAGCTGCCATTAGAAGCTTCCCGGTTTCTATAGAAACAGTCAGCATTGTGAATCGTGCGAAATAAGCTTTTAATAGCGCAAAAGAAACTACATTTATGACCGAGTTGTTGTCAGATTTCATTAGTGATTCCAAATATGAAATTTAATCATAAGCTTTGCGAGCAGTTTTAGAGAATTTGATGATCGCTCATTCAAAGAAATAGCACTTGGATGCCAGAGAGGCGCTTCAAAGATGGCCATCGAGTGACTTAACTTGCTTTAAAGGGACTTTGTATTGATTGCTACAGTGAAAAAGTTCCGCTATATGTCACATCGAAATCCACTGTCATATTTGTTTAGAACTGTTTTGGATTGTTTTCCCCGTACAAACTGTGCTTGATCTGTGCATATTTCTCTCCTGATTCAGATGAGACATTTTTTTCTCTAAAAAAAAAAGCTATATTATGGGATATGGGGCTTGTATTTTAGCCAGAAGAAATGGAAGTTAAAACCTCTTAATAACGTATTTGTGTGTATTTCTGGATTGTTTTTATCAGCCGTTTGAACTCTCATTCCGATGGCACCCATTCACTGCAGAGGATCTGTTTGTGAGCAAGTGTGTGTAGTAAACAAACGTAATTTCTCTAAATCAGTTTGAGACATTTAGAAATCTCATCTACATCAAATGTTCGTTTATGGGTGAACTATTCCTTTAAGAGTGAATCTTAAACAGCCTGTGACAGAGTGCGTGTTAGTCAAAACACAACCAAGCAGAGCAGGAAATAGTGCATTTACATAGTTGCATGACTGTCCTTTTGTTAGTTTAACTGGAAGAACGTATGACCTGTGACTGGCTATAATTACAACACTTATGCTCAGTACCACGCAAGTTATTTAGATTTCAGCTTTTCGTGACCCTAAAATGTTTAAGTAAGGATTTGATTGGTCCAGGAAATGACCATTTATCGCCTTTATATTTTCCCTTCATTATGCAAACACAGTGCATGATTTATGCAGTATTAAACTTGAAATGACCATATTACAGCTGGACTGGATCAAATCTATCTATTTATGTAACCGCAAAAATAATGTGCGCTTCTTTGCAGCTGCACTTTAAATAAAAGCTTTAACTGCTCACCCCCAGTTCTTTTTCCTGCTGTGCCGTTCCTATTATATTAGAGAGTTTCTTTTACTCTTTATTGTCCAATCCTGCTTATGGCTGTATTTATCATATGCACTTTTTGGATTATGTTTTGTTTTTATCTTTTATTTCACAATTTCTTTTTAGTATACACTCTTAAAGTTTTCTAAAACATTTCTCTTATGCTCACTAATTTATTTAATAGAAAATGCAGTAAAAGAGGCCTATTATTACAATCTAAAGTATTTTCTATCTCCGTATATTTTGTAATGTAATTTATTTCTGTGATCAAAGCGGAATTTTCAGCATCATCACTCCAGTCTCCAATGTCACATAATCTTTCAGAAATAATATACTGATTTAGTGCTCAAGAATGCTTCTTTTGAGAGACAATAACTTTTTACACAATGCATTTTCAGATTTAAAACTGAAACTGCTTTTATTCGCTCAGAGCTGTGTGACACACTGCATTAATGACGACATGACATGTGGCCATGTTTCCCATAGGAATTTGTGCTCTGCGTTTATCCCAACCAAGTGCACACACACACAGCAGTGAGAAGTGAATAACCACACACACACACACACACGCTGTGAACACACACACAGAACAGTGCTGCGGCACCCAGGGAGCAGTTGGGGGAACGGTGCCTTGCTCAAGGGTCTCACCTCAGTCACCTCACCTCACTTCACTCCCTCCACCCACAATCCCTGCTGGACCTGGACTCAAACCCAACTCCCTATCCATTAGGCCAAGTCATATACAAAAACTCCATAATAGGGTAACTGTAAAAATGCTCTTATTATTAGCATTTTTTTTTTTTCCAAATTAAGTAAAGAGCTGCATTTAGTATAAGAAAAGTGAATGAAGCAGGCTTTCACAATTTGCTTGTTAAACATTTTACAATGCATCTTTTTTAGACAGGTGAGCAAGGCAGACGGTGCAGCTCTGGCCTTGCGGTTCGGTTGCCTGTTCTTTGAAGTTTCCGCCTGCTTGGACTTCCTGTCCGTTCAGCACATCTTTCATGAAGCCATTCGGGAAGTGAGGCGAGAGACAGAGAGGAGCATCCGACCGCTCTTCATCAGCGAAGACAAGTCTGCTGTCAGCCTGTCCTCCGCCCCTCCGCTCACCGCCTGCTATAAAGAGCTGCCCACCCCAGCCACCGCAAAGCTGGTCACAGTTAAATCCTCCAGAGCTCAGAGCAAACGCAGAGCCCCTACTCTTACACTGCTCAAGGGCTTTAAGATTTTCTGATGCAAGGACGCCCTCTTCTGATACTGTAGAGGACCTACAAGAACGAATGCTTGTTTTCGATGTCATATCAGCTCGTTTTGCATTAAAACTAACAGGACCTGAAGGATTACAACATCTCTCACATTGCTTGAGAAAGCAGTAACTGTATGAGAATGAACAGTGTGCTGAATATATCAGAGTGCTAATGAATGTCTTTGTTAGCATTTCTGATTATTCTGTTATAATTGTTTTTTTGTTTGTTTCACTGTTTTTTGCACCAGAATTGTACTTGTATTTTATTGTGATAAAACCAATTTCCACTTAATATATTAATTTCAAAGAATTAATTTGGGCATTTATTTTTATACACATCAAAACACAAAACCTAATCATTCACAGAATACCAAAGAAAGAGTCAGGACAAAATAAACAGCTTTATCTTTATTTGTTCTTGTAAAAACTAATGCTAGTATTGATTAAACATTGAAGTAACCATGTGTCATTTATTTCAACACATGGCATCAAGTGAGAGAGAAGAGAAACATTTACTCTGCTTTGTATGGGAAGCATAAAAAGAAAAATATGAAGATTAAATATTTGATTTAATCCATATTAAAATAAGTTTTATACACAAGTACTGTATGGTTTAGAAAAAATGTTAGTTCATGACCATTTTTGATGTACCTTTTATACAGATTTATATAACAAATAGTAAAATGTATATTTTGAAACAAACTATAAAACATAAAAAAAAATTAATATGTGTGTAGATATATTATGTAATCATAAAAATGGTCAGTTGACCTAAGGCTGTAAGTATATATGTTGGGCTAGGGAAACCAAGTGTAATAATAATGGCAGCCAAAAGTTATTATAAAGTATATTTGACATTTATTAATGTTTTTGAAAGAAATCTCTAAAGTTCACCAAGAGACCATTTATTTGATCAAAATACAGTTAAACAGCAATGTTATCAGCATTTAAAGTAACTGTTTGCTATAAAATATATAATACCTTTAAAAACATTAAAATAAAATATAAATAGCTTTTGGCTGCCAATGCAAATGTAAAAGAAATTTCCATTGAAAAAACAAAACAAAAAACGGTAGGACTAAATTAAAATGCAATTGCCTCAGATGAAGCTATTACTTGGGGAGTTTGGGACAGAGTCTCTGCATCTGTGCTGTGGACGTCCCCTTCCCCCCGTCCTTCCTCTGCAGGTTCAGGATATAGAGTAGAAACATTCCCGTCCTTCCAGGTCACCATAATTTCTCCGGGCTTCAGTCCCTCTGAGGCCGTGCTGTTGTATGAAGGCTCTTCCCAGTCCCTGTTGTTTGTAGTGATGTGTTCAGATGGGGTGAAATGGGTTTTCTCTTCCTTGACCTCTGTGACCTTATCAGTGACGATGGCCTGCAGTTCCTCTGTGTCAGGTTTGACTTTTGAAGCTGCTTTGTATTTGGCTATTTGCTTCCTATTCCTGTATGGGAAATATGGAAAAATGCAGTTTATATATTAATATAGTAAGTTAAAAAATCAAGCAGATTTGCTATTTAGTGTGTGTATATGTGTGTATA
>JAUMHP010000052.1:5022886-5038863 GCA_032361065.1 Enteromius trimaculatus | reverse complement strand
TATATAATAACATTTTTCATTAACCGTAATGTATTCTGAACAATGATTAACAACATGAAGAGTAGTCAATTTATAAATGAACTAAGAATAATTAAAACAGTAATTTGCATTAAAAAGGTAATTATCAGTTCTTGATATGGTATGGTAATGTTTAATGTTTTTTAATTTGCTGTATGTTAGTAAGCAGTGGATTTCTAGTGTAGCAAGTTGTCCGTTTTGTTTTCTAGAAAATTCCACGGGCACAACTCTCTGAAGGAGTACTACGAGAAGGAGAGCTGTGTTCATTACATTCATAATGTGAGTAAATTAAGTTGAGTAGCTTTAGAGAGTCTATAATGAATACCATTATCTATGTGGTGACATCGTGTTTATGACTCTCTGTTGCAGATAAATGTGCCTCTGCTGCTGGTGAACTCTGTGGACGATCCGCTCGTGCACAACTCACTGCTCACCATTCCTCGCACACTCGCAGGTATGGCAACCATCAGAGTTTTGTGCAATTTAACTACATTTTTACAATGTCCAAAGAAAACGTGAAATGGTGCTTGAGCTTGACACCATGTATCATATATGAAAAAATAAATAAATGTTGATTGCATTTAATAATGTATTGCATAATTAATTTACTTGTTTAATTATACAGTATAATTTAAGTAAAGTGTCTACTTTTAGGGGTTTAAATAGGTTTTTGGGAATAAAGTTTCAAAATTAGGTTAAAATAATGTCATTCAGTATAACATTCAAACAACGTGCTTATTCTGACTTGTACATATTAAAATATATAAAAGAATAAGGAAGCATAATAAATTTGATTGTGTTTAAATTATAAAACCTAGGATAGTGTCAAATTGATGAAATGGATTTTTGTTGTAAATATGCCTGTCAAAACTGTTAAACTGAATGATATTTTAGTGGCCAAATTTAGTAAATCAGGGATAAATGTGGGATATTTATTATTAGCTTAGAAAAACAAAAACAAAATTGCAATTAATTCAAACAGAAAACAGAACAAAAGACAACAGCAACAATTTAAAGCAGTATTACACTTATTCTTTTTATGGTTAAACCCTTTTTGGAGCATGGAGCTGCATGGCTGGAGTTTGTTTATGAGCAGTAATGAAAGTGTTGCTTGCTTTAAACACACCAGCTAATAGTATTTTATTCCATTAGAAACTCTAGTTTTTCCACTGTAGAGCTTTGTGTCCACTTCTCCTAACACTTTAGCACGCCTACAGCCTATTTCCATCCTGATCTTTTATTAGGCGATGACCTCATATGCCAAAAACAACCAGAATTCCTCCAGAGCCCCACATATATGTGCACCAGCATGTGACCTTCAAGAGATCACTATTTGTTTAAACACTCTCCTATACTGTATGTTATATCATGTGTCATAATGAGTGTTTGACTCTAAAGGTCAACAGTGGGAGTTTTTGTTGCTCAGTGGCAATGTGTCAGGAGGACATCAGTCAATGTTTTGTTGTTAGTGATAGTTGTAAAGATTTACAAACATGACTCCATCAAAGGAAGTGCAGCCATCCGTTGCAAAAAGTCTAGGCTGTATACTGATATATATTTTGCAATTTCAAAATGGTAGATTTTGCTGTTTGAGGATATATTTGCCTCACTATCGTTGAGCAGCACAATAAGAGCAACAGCAAACAATGAATAAAGTTACTGGCTGAATGCAGTGTTTTAGTATTCTTTTTATGCTATTGTAGTTTAGATACAATATTGTTTTTTGAACTTATTAGTTTTATTAATTAATTTATTTGTAAAATTTTGTTAATGTGCTTTTAGGTTTTTATTTAAATTTAGTTTCAGGCAAAATGTAGAGAGTTTTATTATTTTAACTTTTTATTCATTTTTATTTTCTTTTTTGGTTTTAGTTATTTTTTTTAATACATATTTTGCTTTTCTAATTTTTTTTTTTTCTTATTTTTAGTTCATTTTAGAATATTTAGACCAATATTTTTAGGCCAAAAAATGCAGTATAAGTTAAAGTTTATTTCTTTTACTTTTTTTTAATTCAACTTTATTTCATATAACAAAAAACGAATAGATTTAGTTCTAATAACAAACACTAGCTGACTGCATTCACTGTTGTGAGTTATGAAATCCAAAATTTCGAAATATGTCATTTGCAATTACATCGGGGGAATTTTGTTTTTTACCTCAGAACTGGACTTTATAACTCTGTTTTAAGTTTATATCTCACAATCCCTAGACAAATCTGGATGTGAGTTTATATCTCACAACTGAGAACAAAGTCAGTATTATAAGAGAAAAAGATTGCAATGACCTTTTTTTAAAAGGGACTTCCATAATGTGTTTTGCGTTATGCAATCAGTCACTTGTGTTACAGCTCTTGAGATTTGTTGGTTTATTTTCACCTTACAGAAAAGAAAGAGAATGTGGTCTTCGCTCTGACGCTGCACGGTGGACACCTGGGCTTCTTCGAGGGTGCGGTGTTGTTCCCTCAGCCCCTCACCTGGATGGACAAGGTCATTGTGGGCTACGCCAATACCATCTGCCAGTGGGAGAAACAGAAACCACCATGCCAAAGTCAAGGGGCCCGTTCCAGCGAAACCAAATGCCAAGACAGTCAATCCTAACCGAGCCTGTCTCCGTTTCACCTCCATGCGCACACGAGGGGTCGGACCACCATCTCCAAGCGTTCACTGTCAGTGGGAATATTTGTTTCTCTTTTTATCACGGTTTATCAACAACATGAATCGTAATGACTTTCCACGGGAGAAAACAATGCCACTCGATGACCAAAAAAACCTATCAGATAACCTGTGTAGCGAGGGCAGCGTTTTAGTTTTACTGTAGTTTGAAGTTATTTAGATACAATCAGTATCTCTTGCTTCCTAATTAGGACACTGAAAACTGAAAGTGCATCACTGCTTAACAGGATCTACCAGAGCTGGGTGAATCTCACTAAAATATGTCAAAAAGGGTGTTTTTAGTTAATACTAAAAGATTATATTTTGCATAAATCAAAAGGAACCTACATTTAAGAAAATTTAATAATTCAGTATTTTCATTAAAATATAAGCACATTTCCATTTTTTTTTCTCCTTTTTTTTTTAGTTTTGTTTTAGTTTTTTATTGTATTATTATTTTCCTTTATTTCAATGCACTAATAAAATACTGTAATATAATAAATGAACAATAACTAACGACAGTGCAACAAAAAATACCTTTATTATAATTAAACAATAAATATATTTTGTGTTTTTATTTTAGGATAATGAGAATTGCATCTCAATGCACAAATGTAATGGTCCGCAAAATCAGCTTTATTTGCTTTCAGCTAAAAAAATCCCCTTCTTTCATTGGTTTTTGAATTGAAATATGATCTAGACATGTTTTTGTAAGATTCACCCAGCCGGTTTATTATAACCACACACAAACCTTACTGTACATAACACATGAGTTTATGGGAAGTGAGTGTTATGCAGGCACTATGTGCTTATTGATACGACCGGCGCGCTGTTTGAGTGAATATTGTCATTTGATATTTGAGTTTTTGGTCTGGTATCCGTAAAAGCACAGGCTAGCATTCATGTCACTCGTATTTTAAAACTAACTAGACATTCTCAAGTATACCATAGTGTAAAACTTCATAATTCATGAAGCCTTGTCGGTTGAATCCCAGTCACATTCCTAGACGATGCGTGTGTGTTTAGCACTTTTATATGACATTTGCCATACGATCTGTTTCGTCGTCATTTAGCGATTACAGAGACTAGCTGACAATGTTAAATCTAGAATTGAGAAAGGACAACAAGAGGGAGAGAGGAAGCCTTGAATGAACTCCATGATCCCTCGTGATTACCAAAACGCCTCCGCTGCGGGCCGTCCCACAAACACTACTACGACCCAGTTTTAGAGGGCAAATCCCATCCCGCTGAAGAGCAGCACAGTATTGACTGGTGTCTGTGGAGAAGTGTTGAAGTTGGTAGATCTAGATTGTGTAACGTGTAGATTCGGGACCCAGTGGGAGACAGCATTGCTCTTCTTGGGGCACGTCTGTGAAAACTGGTTACTTAAAAGGGATTTGTGCTGTTGTATCGTTTTAGGGTTTTTTTCCGTTCTCTTGTTTATTTTCATTTCGCTGTTTTGTGCAATTACTTGATTCATTTATGTGTTTCTTTACTCTCGGAGTCGAGACTTGTCTGAAATGGGACTGATCTTGTAGAATCTAATGCAGAGGGGGAAATATATCCGTTTAAATTTGAAGGGAACATTAAAAAACGTTTCCAAAGGCTCGTGCAGATAAAATAAACAAAAATGCAGCAGTTCAGTGCAATTAGACTTCATTTGTTTCAGGGAAGATGTCATACATATACATCTCACAAAATTGCCAGGGTATACTTCACCACACAACAAAAAGTTTTTTTTTTTAATAAAGAGAATTATTCCTTTTTAGGACCTGGAAGGATTCTGAGGGTTTTTTTTTCCATGACACGTACCTTTGTATTTCTCAATATATATATCCAATTATTTCAGTAAAAACTATATATAATTAATGTCATAATTAATCTTCATAATTAATATCTCAAACAAAACTATATACGTTTTGTTTGAGATATCTTTATTATCTGTTATTATCATGCTGCAGGTGTGGAAGAAAATTGATTATTTGTATTTCCAAGGAGGGGGGAAAAAAAAGCTGAGAAGCCACTCGATGACCAAAAAATAATAACATTTAGTATATATGACAGTTGAGTAAAGATGACTGTGAAAGTAATTTGTTGTGAACTATGTGCATTTATAACATACATAATTGCCTTCATTATTAGTGTTTAGTCATAAAGCAGAAAGCATGTATTTTCAGTGTTATACGTGTCAAAAACGAACCAGTTAGCAGTTGAAAGATGCCCCCTGTGGGTTATGAGACGTAAACGCACTGAGGTTCATGTTAACTTTTACACACAACTGGAGGAGTTTATAAAATCCCATCCAGATATGAAGTATTTTTGATTGAGAGAGAGGTTAGGTTGTGTTCTGTTAGTCTGTATACAGTGAAGCTGTTCTTGTCTTATTTAAACCTTAAATTAACCTTTGGAAAACAGCGAAATGGTGTTGTAAACGTGAGTCTCAAAGCTCCCGGTTGGGTGTCAGTGTTCGGCTGTTTCCGGCGAGCGGATCTATTTGGCCTTTTGCACCAGCACAAATTCAGTCTCTGCTGCAAGTCGATCCAGTTTGCCTTTCAGAATGTCTCCCACTAACTTTTATGCACAGAAAACACAGGCTTATGTTGTACATCCTCTACAAACATTAACCAAAATTTAGTTTGTTTTTGTATTTAACATTCAATTTCAATGTAATTTTTTGTTCTCTGTACAAAGGTATGCTTGTAAATGAGTGTATGTGAATGATTGCATCATATCACCTCATCTACTTATGAAAACTACCAACAAACTGGCTTTGGCGGTTAAAAAGATAAATGTGTTCAGGTGTATAATGATGGTTTATGGAAACCAGGGAACTTTCTTTTGGTTGACGATCAGCAATAACGCTTTGGATTTTTTTCTCTTTTTCTCCACGCCAAACTGAGATGAGTAGCTCAAAGAAAATCTTGTGTCAAATGGAGTTTAGAGAAAATGTATTCATGCTGCAGTCACAAATAGGAAATAAAAAAGCAAGGCGAAAGGCCATATGTATTTTAAAAAATGTGTATTAGCAGGATATGGAGTAGAATATTCAATATGACACTGCCCAATGTCACTGTAATCTCACTAGTAAGGGATTATTCACCGAAGATCATCCAATCTTCTGACCCACATTCTCATCACGGTTTATTGTGTTTGGTGGCTGGTTTCTGAGTGTGTCGTTTTTCATGACCTCAAAACCCCATGCAGCATAATATCTCAATCACTGGTGTGTTTTTGATTTGGAAAACCAATGGTGTGTGATTGAATAATTTATTATTACAAGAATGGTTATTGTGTTCCAGAAATAAATTATTTTCTTGTTTAAAAAAATGGCTGTTACGTGATTTTTCTCCAGTGGAGAAATATATTATTTATAATATATAAATAATTATTATATATGTATTTCTTTTTTTTTTTTTTCTTTTTTTGGTATGAACTCTTTCAGACAAACTATTACGTGTTCTGTCAAATGACTGTGATTAAAATAAAAATAAAAGTTTTCTCTACATAATGTGTGTGCTCCGTATATAATATAGATACACACATGCATGTATATGTTTAAGAAAAAAAATTGTTTATATATATAACATTATATATAAATATAATATTTATGTAGAGAGTAAATTATATTAATATAGATTGTACAGTGAAAACAGTAATATTGTGAAATATTTTCATTCATTTGATTCTGATATGCTGATTTGCTGCCCAAGTAATCTTAACATTTTAGTGAAAACTTTTTTTCAGGATTTCCTTAACAGAAAGCTCATTAGAACAGTATTTTGAATAGTTGTTTTTTTTACATTCTGCATCTTCCTATCGTTTTTACGAGCAACCTAATTTTTTTGAACTGCATCCTTGCTAGATAATATACTAATTTATTTAATTACTACTGATACAAAGCATTTGAATGGTGGTGTGTATTGTCTATAGTACTAGTATATGGAACATAAATCCTGCCTAAAGTGTTTGAAATAAAAAGATTGTTGAATTCCACAAATAATAATAATAAAAAATGCAATTAACAGTGTTTGCATTTTAATGCATTGTATTTTGAAGGCTAGCATTTTTATGCGCTGCATTTTGACATGGTTGTATATTTTTACATAGTGAATATTTCAAAGGAATCATTTCATAAACATTTTCATTGTTAAAATTCAGTAATCAATATTCACCTTACAACGTTCATTTTCAAAATATTCAGTTTGTTTAATAATTCCAGCAATAATATTCGTCAGGCAACGTTTGGTTATTTTTATTTCACTTTACAAATTCGCTTCCAAAAATTCAGTGGTTCAACTACGACAGAGAGCTCATCCGGGAACTGCAGGAAAAGCAGTAGATTACTGATCCAAGAAGCCGTATGCTGTTAGACATCTTCACCAGCAGGTGGTGCTAGCGGCTTTGAGTGTGAACGTCTTCAACAGGCCTTTACAAACCACGTGCAAATACACCAAGCGTTTGTTGTAAGATATTAGGTGTGTTCGACTTCATGCGGCGCCGCAAGAAATCGGCTGCCGCCTTACAAAACAATGCATTCTGGTAAGATCATTTGTCCGACTTTCATCGGCGCTGCAGCCGCCTTTCACATGTGCCATCAAAGTACCGCGAGAGTAAAACGAGAACAGTCGCACAGGTCAGGCGCTGCAGTTGCTCAAAATTTCTCCAACAGTGTGTCGACACACTCTATTCTCATTGGTCAGATTATGTGATTTACAAGCACGATGTGTGCTGCCTGTTTTTTTTTTTCCTTTAAAAAGTTCCTGTATGTAATCAATCTTTATATGGAATATCTGATATGTGTCTCACGTCTGTGTGTTATGTTTTCGCGGAGTTCCAGCTCATTTTAGTGATGCGTTTCTAAAAACCTATTTAGGGCTGCGCTGTTAATCGACATACTTTACTCCCCCTTTCTATCTGTGTTTCACTCCTCCGTAAAAGCCAGCTCTCGCGTGTAAATCGGTAAATTCGTGATTTTTGTTCCATACTAGTACATTTATGCTGTCAGTTCGTTTTCACATGGCATCAAATGTTCAAAACACCCAATGTTTTGCCCACTTTATTGAGAATGTCAACCAAACTTGACACTAAAGCTCTGGGTCTAGAAAAACCAATATGGGTTAAAAACAATCACAACATAACATCTACAAGCCATTCAGTCTCATACAACAACAAAAAAACAACCATATTATTTCTTGGTCAAGGTCTTGTAATCAAGTTTATGCATTTAATTCTAATTATTACACTTATTTTCTACACACAACTAGTAAAAAACTTTTTTTTTTTTTTTTTTCAGGCCAACATTTAAAAAGGCATTAATAAAAGTCACTTCAAGTTTCTCTGTTTAAAAGAAATGTCAGTTAAGACTAGACATTTCATGTGAGATGTGTAATAATGTCATCCCAACAACACATCTGTCAACAGTACTTGTTTCCTCCTTACACATTTATTGCAATACAGTGGTTAGAAGTACTCTACAAATTTCCTTCATAGTTTCTATAAAACATTTTAAGCATATTATTTAACAAGCGTCACAGCATTGGGTCGTTTAAAGGGCTGTATCTTCAGATCCAAACAGCTTGATCGCCGTCTCTTTGCCGTCACAGTAGGGACCCGTCCCATCAAAATCCGGAGGAAGGATTTCAGCACCGAAGTCCCTGAAATAGCCATCCAGCTCATCTCCATGAACAAAAACCTAACAGACAATCAGGTTTGAAGTTCTCATTTAAACACAAATTGCACATATGATTCTAGTCATGTGATCTTCATATGGTGTGATTCATATTTAGAATTAAATAGTTTAGTGAGTGTGTGTTCCTGTAAGTTTCTGAAGTAGAAATAATCATGCATCTTGGTGCATTTTTTAGCGAGACACGAGATACGTTCCAACAAGTACATACACACCATCACTGCAGTTTTCAAAAGAGACTTTTACACTTAGAGGAAGTAAAACTAAGACACCTATTCCATTCCACACTAATTTTAAGTTTTCTATGTTGAAATGGCATGGTTACATCAGCAAATGTGTTTTTACATCAGTTTTGTATTAACACTATCGGGTAGGTTTAGGGTGGGATTTGGTGTAGAGCATATTTCCAACTTGAGCATTAACTTTTAGCAGCGGTCCATGGATATTTAAATTCTGAACTGACGCAATATCTACCTGTATCATTGTAATACAAATGTGCCAGGGTTCACATATTGAACCTGTGTTTTAGTGCCACTAAGTGGACATTCATCTTTAAAACTGCGTGAAAACATGTAGCTAGGAACATAAAAAATGTATAGAGGTACATATTTTTATGAGACCAGGTTGTCTTTTGTTCTTCTTTTGAACCCGATTTCCCAGAATAGTGAGCATCTTGTTCAACTTGAATTCCTCTCTTTGCCCTTCACTCACTCACCCTCTCCAGCAGTTTGCTCTTCATGAAGGGCTTCACCACGTTGTAGGTGGTTGTGAAGTACCAGGGCTGGTGGATCACATGCACCGCCTTGAATCGCGCTGGGAAAGAGTCCTATATCATACAGATCGCACAAGCTTTATGTGAGTCAGGGGTATATGATGAGGTTGTGTACTGAAGGCGATGTAAGGTGTTTACCTGCAGCATGTCCACCATCTTCTTCAGCTCTGTGTGTTTGATGCCGGACGCGTGCTGCATTGTGAAGCCCTTGAAGTTCTCAATGAGGACAAAGCCATTGATTTGGGTCTCTTCGTTTTCTAAAAGTTTCTCAAGGATTACGCAGTAGGCACGCAGAGTCTGTGAGAAGACACATTTGTGTTTCAAAGAGTTGTTATCGTTAACTACAATTAAAACATTAGATGCCCATTTTACACAAGTTGATAAAATTCTTTAGTGTCTTAATGAAAAGATCATAACGTGCTTTGGTTAAAATTGGTTAACATACTTTGGTTAAAATCAATGGTAGTATAAAAAACACATTCTTTACCCTGTCAAAATAGCTCTGTTTACAAGATGTAATTATAGTCCATGTTGCTTTACAGTAAATGCTAATGAGCCCTGCTGACTCCGCCCCTCTCTTGTATGCTTAAATGTACATCTAAGGCTTTCAGAAAGTGTCTTCAATAAACAGCAAGACTTTTTTTAAAAAATGTATTAGCTCCGTTTGTAAGTTTAGCCATTACAATCTGAAATCTAAACCATAAAAATGTATTCAGTGCAATATTGAACTCTGTGATAACCATGAATTAAAGGTCAAATCTTATATTTTTCATCTTATAAAAAATATACAGGGGGAAGCAAACTGGGTTACTTCTTTTACCGTGAATGGAATAGGCTTCAATAAATAACACACATACTTCATCGAAAGTGACCTCCTCCAGATCCCAGTTGTCGATGTTGAAGAGCAGCACCACTCGGCCGTACTTGTCTCTAGTGGAGAGGATTCGAGGGTAACCGGCTTCAATGGTGCTGCGCACGGCCTCCGGGGTTAAATTCTCAAACAGCTCTGGATAGTCTCGTCTAAAACGCACATAACCTGTGAGAAAGAGAAACATAAGACCATCCACCATTTGTAGAACGTCACTCATAATGTGCTTATAGCATTGTAAAAGTGAATTCCCATTAGGAAGAGATCTCAATAAGGTCTCAAACCTTTCTCACGTTAGACAAGATATCGACCACATTTGGTAAATCAGGCTTTTATGGCTCATGTAGTCATATACAGTGAGAATATGCGAGCTCAAACTGAGCATAAATATGCAATTTGGTGCAGATGCTTCTGATAGCTTCTTATGTAAATCAGAGAGACCTTACATCTAACAGTACAGCAGACTACTTACACAAAATGCATATAAATATCAGATATATTTCCCTTAGGTTTATGATCCAGGTTTTTATTGTGGGACTTAACATAATGCAGGACAATGCAACGATGATTGAGAAATGAAGACAAAACACTCCTTAAAAGCCTGATAATCATATTCAATACTAAGATTTTAACTAAAAGGAATTGATATAAGGATAATCAAGAACTTACATTACATGCATGAACATTTTCTATGGCAATAGTATCAATATCAGTTCATTTTAGTGATAATTAATATCAGCGTCATTCTGAGTGAATTGCTCTTCCTCAGTATTCGGTCCTGGTTCTCATGCACTGAAAGGTTCAGTCATGTGTGCGAGTGTGTTTGCCATGTTTCTGTGTGTATTAGAAATGTCAGCTTGTGTGAAATACACCGAACATCAAAGCCCGGCCTGTCTGCCTGTTCTCAGAGAACGGGAACCTGCCCTATTTCTGCACAAAGGCTCTCTTTGAAAGTTTCGAGAAAGCCCCAATTAAAGAGAATTTCTCCCTGTCCCAGAGCCTGAGGATGCATAGATGAAGACAAAAGCATGCTTAGATAACCGCAATGACTCGGCCTAGCAGGAAAACAACGGGGCTGCATCATAAATGCATTAAATAAAATGCTTTACCTTTCATAAGCTCGTGTGCTCTCGTCACATCAAACTTTCTGGCACGTATGAATCTCAGAAGAAGGGAATCTGGTTTGTTCTCGAATTTGTCTTGCACAGCTTTGTCCAGATCGTTCCCTTCGCTTGCCTTTTGTTTTATCATGGCCCTCAGTTCCTTTATAGAAGACACTTTACTCTCCTCTGTTTCATTCAGTTCATCTTTAGCCTATGAGAGAGGAAGGTGAGTTTATATTTATGTGTGACTGGGTGATATACTGTAAGCTTTATAGTAGAATATACCTTCTGTTTGGTGTGATCTGGAAGTTTCTTACAGGCTCCGTAAACCGGGCCGTGGTCTTTAACGCTCAGATGTTCGAGTTTAGCGCGTAACGCCTGCTCCTCCTCGGACACCATGCGGAATGTTCCGGTCTAATGGGATGACAATGAAAAGAAAGCATTATATTATGTGCCATGCTTGACAGAATCACAGACACAAGGGTTTAAAGAGAACTAATCCTGGGTCTGAAGACCCCTGACTCTCAGTAAACCAGTGACTATTGAATAATCCCCATCACATGACCTACCAGAACACCTTGAGAAACAAGAGATTAGTTCATCCCACCGACTGCTTTTAACAATAGAGCTTATTATGGAAGCTGAAAGAGAAGTTACTTACAGCGGCCATGATGCTGAGATCCTCCAGTGGCTGAATGGAAACAAAAAAAAGAGATCATACTTTGCTGACTGTGTTTAGATTTAATCACAATATTAGTTGTAATATATTCTGAATCAAATGAAGTATAAGACAATAAGTGGCATAGATTCTTTTCCTTGTAAAAAATGAAATTCATGGGAAAGGTCAAACTGAGGATTATTGGTGCATCATTTTGTATTACAATATTTAGTTAACATTTTGTAGGTATTAAACTTGATGTAAAAAAAAAAAAATCAGAACATTCCAGGATTCGTTGAGGCATTATATAATTAAATATGATAAATAATTATTTAATAAGATTTAACATACCTGCATTTAAAAAGTCCCCAGTAAATAAATATATATTTAAATGTATTTGAAATACATTTATTTAATCCTAAGTATACCACAAATAGATTTTTATGTTTATGTATTTAATAAAATGTCCTGCAATTGTACTTTTAGTATACTAATTTGTTTTACTTACTAATTTTGTACGAAATACACTTTAATTTTGCAGTGATGAAGTACAAATAAAAATATACCTAATATATATAAGTATGCTCTGGTACAACTTCATATTTTGTACTTTAAGTCTGATTATTCAAAGCTCATGCGATCCTCATAAAACACATTTTAGACTTAATATTAAGAAAAGTTCTTTGTGCACAAGTAAATTCAATTATAATTTAAAAATAAAGTTCAATTATAATTTTCAGTAAAAATAAAAATAAGTTTGTTGATGGATTTGAACTAAACTTAGTATGAAATAAATGTATTTTATATATATATAAAATTTTTACTAGGGATTAAATGCCACGACTGAGAAACAACTTTACATACAGTTTAAAATGGACACGTTTTATTATTAGAAGCACAATAATAGTACTGCATAATACTGACACATAATCATTAAGCAATTTACCTGTAGGGTTAAAACTGATTACACTGAGACAATTACAATAAACAACTGAAATAGCTGAAGATCTGTATTCGGCCAATTAATGAATGAAGGATGCAACTAAAAGCCAGTTTTAAGTATAGCAATGTACCCTGAATCCAGTCCCAGCATCCTCTTAGCCTTTCAAACAGAGCAAGCTTGGAGCATTAATAAGCCTCAGAGGCTGTGACTTACCTCAGCCGAGGGAGATTGAGAAGTGCAGGGCTGGAGACGGGAGACGAGGGGTGCAGTAGGATTAACCTGTCACACCCCATAACTCACAACACATTCATCCCATCTACATAATAAACATTCACCAGGGGAGGGACTGAACACCACCAGCTACAAAAAACAGTGTGCACTGAACTCAAGAGAAATAGCATGCCAAAGTTTATTAATAAATAAGAAATTAGATAATTAAATAATAACGAAATAAGAAGAAATTATATAATGCAGAACAGATAACTGTTTCATGTAGTCATACATGATGGAAAAAATGGGAATTCAGGTTTCATTATTAGTTATTTGAATGTATATTTACTGATACCTCTAAATATATCTGTCGCTATATACAGTGCTGTGCAAAAGTCTTAGGCCACTAGTATTTTCCTCAACAAAAATGGTTTTAAGTGGGTTATTTTCTTTTGCAGTGGCGTGTCAGGTGGAAATATCCAAACAATAGATTTCCAAACATTTTGTTATTAATTGTAATAATGCGATGAGATTATTGTCTGACAACAGCCAGTGCTCCACACAGAGATCAGATCTGATCTTCATCCAGTCTGTCTGGAATCATATGAAGTTACAGAACAAACTGAGACAGACTCAATCCAGAAAATCTGTGGCAACGTCTCCAAGATGAAGAAAAAAAACCTACCTGTAAAGCTACCTTAAAAACTCTGGACAAGTGTACCTTTTTTCACGAGTGTCTAAAACTGTACTGCAGCTTTGCAGGTAGGTTTTCTGATACATCTTTCTATACACTGCCACAGTTCTTCTGGATTTATATTTTATTTTATTTAAATTGCATTGCTAATTTTGATTACTAAGGTGTTATACATGGTTCTTAGCATGTAGGGCGATACAGTCCCACCCAGCCTTGCCTTCCTGAATAATAAGGTGAACTCATTTGCTCTGGTGACCTCTAGAATTACATAAGCTCTTAATAAAGAAGCTTCTGTCCGTTGAATGAAGATGCACTGAACTACAGAGAGCAGCGGTTATGTCCTTGATGAGAAATGAACACACATGTTCTCTGTCACGCATCATTTGTCATGCCAATGGTGATGTAAAGAATACTTGAATATGTTACATTAACAATAGAACACATTTTCTACAGATGCTGTATATTGTGATATTTTCAGCAGTTTTTTATATTATTATCTCATATGAGCAGTTTGGAGAATGGATTTTTGTATGGGTTTTTTTTTGCCTTTGGAAAATAGCAAAACAGAATAAATAATGAACAGTTTCAATCGGATAAAAAAGAAAATGTGGTCAGTCTAATAAGTTTAGGGCAGGTGTTTCCAAAAATAGTTTTCCAGGGGGTCCATTTAAAAAACAAACGTGTTAGAATAAGTAGGAAAAAAATATAATTGAGCTAAATAAATATACAAATGTATAGGAATAACAATTGATTTATTTTATAGTATTACAAAATATGTTTATTATACAATAGCTCTGGAAAAAATTAAGAGGCCGCTGCAAAATTATCAGTTTTTACTATTTAAAGATTTGATTTTTGAGTAAAATTACATTTTTGAAAAATGGATTTGCTACTACTTTACTACTCCTACTGACAACATCCCTTTCAAATTCAAAATAAACATAATGTCATTTAAAGCATTTAATGGCATAAAACTAATAAAAGATCAAATAGACCTCAAATAATGCAAAGAAATGGTCATTTTTAACATGTTTTAACTTAGTAACTCAGAATTCAGCATTTGGTGCAATAACCCTAATTTGACCAAGGCCGGTAAGTGACCATCCTCTACTGACCAACAATATCCAGAGGGTATTTCAGATCTGAGGCGATTCAGATAATGTGAGAAATAGTTTGCACCAGGCAGGGTGCAAACAGACTCAGAATCAACAAGACAAAGGGGTATCTAAAAAAACACAGACAAGAGTTTGAAAAAAACAACAACATGTTTAAATTGTTTTGTGGCTAGCTAAAATCCTCAGAGAGTCTCTCCCATTCTCACTTCCTCTAGGTAACCTAAATAAAGACTTTGTTCTAGTAATCTGGATTAAAAAGCCTTGATTCTCTGCTTTTTATAACAGCTCATTCTTCATTGTCTCAAAACATTGGCAGCTCAAATCAATCACACAGCCGAATTGTGATCTGAAAGACTAATCCTACGATTGATAATAACACTAAACGCATTTTGAGCTACATTAGGTTTTACACTTTATAATCCTCTGCCAGCAATTCTTTGAAGTGGTTCCCTCGTTTTAAACCCTCTGTGACGCAGCAAGCTCTTTTTCTAATTGAAGTTTAGGTCATGCAACTAAAAATACATTGTAAAAAAGTAAACGGTACAATCAATTTAGATGCCATTTGCAAAATTGTGGTCCCTCGTTTCATTCATTCATGACTACAATGCATGCTAACAATTCAGACGAGGCTTCGGTGTGAATGGGGTTTGCTTCATGGCGGCGGGGTGAATGTAGGACAGGCGACAGGTCTTTAAAAGATGCCATCCATTCAGGCATGTGAGCAAAAAAGCCGATAATGAGCAGTGGAGGAAGACTTCTTGTACGAGTCCATCACAAACCCTGCTGCTCTGCTGCACAGACACAAATGAGCGACCCTCGTTGTCTGCAGCTCCTCACTACAGAGCGTGCACTCATTAGTGCTGGAGTTTGTTACCGTTTGATTCTTTTCAAAGATACAGTGGCCCCAAAAATTGACAAAGTTTAGACTTATTCTCTTTCATTAATGATTTGTAAACAATTAACTTTTTTTTTTATATTGATATTTTAAGATTGTTTTTTATTTAAATTATTTTAAATTATTATATTATTATTATTTTACCTTTGTTTTATGAAGTTAAACTTATCAACCAGCTAAAAAATAATTTATTACAAGTTCATATTTATTCAAATTTATTTCAGATAACATTTATATCAGTTGACAATCCTCCGCATCTTCAGTCACTCAGATGTTGGGGGTAAATAACTACTGCTATGTTCATTAATACGTTCAACAACAAAACACCTCAATCTCTTAGGAGTCTTGCTTGTCTCTGCGTCTC
>JAUMHP010000052.1:4986079-5022786 GCA_032361065.1 Enteromius trimaculatus | reverse complement strand
TTTTTAAATTAAAAAATTCTTTAAATAAATGGTTAATATATATATATATATATATATATATATATAAACGCCAGAGACTATTGTAAGGTTTCTGTCATTTCTGTTCAAGTGCACACATTTAACTAAAAATAGAACTATAGATCAAATTCAAGTAAGAGATTAAAACCATCAGCAGCAGTTGTTATAACAGATAGTCTACTATTTAGCTGACATACAGCTGGAACTGAAGACTAACGGTGCTTGTGTTTGTCTCTTCTCAGCCTGGCCACTCCAAACCGCTGCTTGCTGAAGTGGCTCTGATGCGCTGGCTGGGAGAAGCTCCCTCGTGCCCCAACATCATTCAGCTACACCAGTGGGTGGAGGATGAGAGCAGCTTCACTCTTGTTATGGAGTACCCTGATCCCTGCAGGACCTTGGAGGATTACACACCCCTCCTGAGGTCCTCATGTGCCCTGTTTTCCACGCCACAGAAGCAGACATCTGGGTTCTGCTCTTTGAGATCATTCACAGATACCTGCCCTTTGAAAGTTTTGATGCCATTGAGCACGGCTACCTCAGGATGGATCCCACCTTATCCACAGGTAAGCACACAACCAATTATTTCCATAGTTTGAGCCGTAATCCCGATCACTGGCTGACGCTGCAGAAGCTGGAAGAGCACCGCTGGATGAAAGCCGACTGGATAAAAGCAGGGTGTATTTGATGCTTTACAAGTAACATTAATGTTAAAAAAAAAACAGTAGTCCTTTACATTTCAGAAAGTAAACGTAGTCACTAATTGGTGGCTTTTTAGTGAGATTAACGAAAAAAAAAAGCTATTTTAAATTTATTTTATTTTAAAACGGTAAAAAACAAAACAAAACAAAAAAAGTTTTAAAAAATATTTTAGTAGTAAATTATATTTTGTATAATATTTCAGAAAATACATGTATTGGTGGCTTTTTAGTAAAATTAACATAAGAAATGTAAAAAAAAAAGTTTTAAAAAATATTTCAGAAAGTAAATGCTATTTTTTTTTCCCAGAAGATACACGTATTGGTGGAGTTTTAGTAAAATAGTAAAAAACTGTAAAAAAAAAAAAATAAATATTTTAGTAGTAAATTATATTTTGTATAATATTTCAGAAAATAAATGTTATTTTTGTACAATATAAGGTATGAAATGTAAAAAAATTAATTTATACTGTACAAACTGTATGTGGTATTTGTCAGGAAATAAAGCAGGATTCAATTGCGGGTGAAAATTAAATGTCTTTATTTAGGTCAGAGTCACAAACGAAAACTTGATTCCTCAGTGAAGGGAGCAGAAACTCCTCAGCCAGCTCAGGCAGATTAACAGTTCGTTCTGAGCTTTGGACTGAAACAAATCCAAAAATCAAAAGGCAAAATAGTCCCAAAGGTCCGCAGACCAAAAATCTGTTGCCGGAAAAATCAGCGCATGAATAATGTTACACAAGCAGCGCCAAAAGGTACAAACAAAATAAAGAGTCAAAAAACAAAAACCTCAGCAACAACGGCCAGAGAGTCAGCGGCAGGATCAGAAGATAGTATTCATTCGAGCCAGCACATTGAACTTGAAAGGATCGGGATAGAGAAGCAGTCAGCCAGATCCAGACGGCCATGCCGTGAGTGCAGAAATAAGCGAGTACAGCGAGCGTCACAGCCACAAACGGTTAGGGATCCTGCAGGCAGCAAGAGGAGATAAGGGTATTCCAAAGAAACTAGACTAAAGACATAGATCACATCAGACAAGACTAGACAGCGACCAAGTGAATGTCACGACCAGAAATCACGAACTCACAAAAGACAATAGACACGAGGGAAAGATAAAGCGAGGCTGATGAGCCTAGGATTAGAAGCAGGTGCGATAGGAAGCACAATGATGAATTAACAAGGAGGCGGAGAAAAGAGAGAAAGAAACAAAAACAAAGAAGGCAAAACATGGAATGTTAGAATTAAGGGGCTAGCGAAACACAGGTTTGACCCTGGATACATGAAAAACAGGGTGTACCCGACCAAGAGAGGAAGGTAACTTGAGGCAAACCGTAACCGGACTGATGACCTTGGTGACTCGGTAAGGCCCAATGAACCTGGGCAACAGCTTGTGAGAGGTTGCCTTGAGAGGAAGGTCCTTGGAGGAAAGCCATACCTGTTGGCCACACACATAGTGAGGTGTTGGAAGCCGGTGACGATCGGCTGCTGCTTTGGTCTGTCTGGAGGCCTGGACCAGGGCCTTCCTAGCCTTTTTCCAGGTAGATCGACATCTCTGGACAAAGGCTAGGGTCGACGGGACTGCAGCATCGGGCTCCTGAGAGGGGAACAAGGGAGGTAAGTAACCCACAGAACATTCGAAAGGGGACATACCTTTTGAAGCCACTGGGAGAGTGTTGTGAGCATATTCTATCCACGAGAGCTGTTGACTCCAGGAAGCCGGATTGTTGGATGCCAGGCAGCGGAGAGCTCGTTCGAGATCCTGATTGGCTCGCTCACATTGTCCGTTGGACTGGGGATGATAGCCTGACGACAGACTCGCTGAGGCCCCGATCTGTCGACAGAACTCTTGCCAAAAGAGAGAAACGAACTGGGGACCCCTATCAGAGAGCACGTCAAACGGAAGTCCATGGATCCGGAAGACGTGGTCAATGACCAGTTGCGCAGTTTCTTTGGCAGAGGGAAGCTTGGGCAAGGGAATGAAATGGACAGACTTGGAGGTCCACCACTGTCAGCACAACTGTGTAACCCTTGGAAGGAGGCAATCCAGAGACAAAATCTAGGGCAATGTATGACCAGGGACGAGAAGGGATGGACAAGGGTTGGAGCGGACCCACAACAGGGCTGTTGGATACCTTGTTGCGGGCACATATGGAGCAAGCCAATACGAACTGCCTGACATCTTGGCCCATGGAGGGCCACCAAAATCGCTGGCGGATGGCAGCCACGATCTCCGGATACCTGGGTGACAGGTGATTCTGGACTCATGACCCCACCGGAGGACTTCCGGACGCAGGGCCCTTGTAACATACAGGCACCCCGCTGGACACCCCCTCGGCAACCCCACCCTCGACCGGCCTCCTCAACTCTCCGCTCGAGGGATCCCACCACGACCCCACCGGAAAGGATGGGACCAGGTGTGGTCTCCTCTCCTGGCTGCTCGAACTGCGAGAGAGGGAGTCAGGGTTAACATTCTTAGAACCAGGCCGGTACGAGAGGGTGAAGTCGAATTGATCAAAGACGAGTGCCCAGCGGGCCTGGTGGCAGCTCAGTCTCTTGGCTGAACGGATATATTCAAGGTTTTTGTGGTCAGTCCAGACCAAGAAGGGCTGCGCCGAACCCTCCAACCAGAGGCGCCACTCACCCAGAGCCAACCTGACGGCCAACAGCTCCTGGTTGCCAATGTCATAGTTCCGTTCAGCGGGAGAGAGGCAATGAGAGAAGTACGCACAGGGATGCAACTTCTCATCATCAGGGGATCGTTGGGACAAGACCGCGCCTACCCCGACCTCCGAAGCATCAACCTCGACAATAAACTGCCGTTCAGGATCTGGAATGGAGAGAACAGGAGCAGAGACAAACCGGGACTTAAGAATATCAAAGGCCTCCTGAGCCCGAGGATTCCAGGTGAACGGTACCTTTATGGAGGTTAGAGCTGTTAGGGGTGCAGCGACCTGGCCAAAGTTTCTGGTGAAACGCCGATAGAAGTTGGCGAAACCCAGAAACCGCTGCAGAGCCTTTCTGGAGTCGGGTACTGGCCACTCAGCGACAGCCTTGGCCGGATCCGGCCTAATCTCCCCTGCCGCCACCAATAACCCTAACGAATCAGACTTGGCATGGAATTCACACTTCTCTGCCTTAACGAAGAGCTGGTTTTCCAGCAGCCATTGTAGAACTTGACGCACATGCTGGGTGTGTACCTGGAGTGATGGGGAAAAAATAAGAATATCGTCAAGGTACACAAAGACAAAGCGGTTAATCATGTCTCCCAACACGCTATTGACCAAGTCCTGGAAGACAGCGGGAGCGTTCGTAAGCCCGAGGGGAAGAACCAGGTATTCATAGTGCCCAGAGGGTGTATTAAAGGCTGTCTTCCACTCATCGCTCTCGCTGATACGAACAAGGTGATAGGCATTGCGGAGGTCTAATTTAGTGAAGACCTTGGCTCCCTGCAACAGTTCAAAGGCAGATGACATTAAAGGCAAGGGATACCTGTTCTTAACAGTAATGTCATTCAAACCTAGATAGGGATCCTGCAGGCAGCAAGAGGAGATAAGGGTATACCCAAAGAAACTAGACTAAAGACAGAGATCACATCAGACAAGACTAGACAGCGACCAAGTGAATGTCACCACCAGAAATCACGAACCTCCAAAAGACAATACACACGAGGGAAAGATAAAGCGAGGCTGATGAGCCTAGGATTAGAAGCAGGTGCGATAGGAAGCACAATGATGAATTAGGAGGCGGAGAAAAGAGAGAAACAAAAACAAAGAAGGCAAAAAGACAGTCCCAGCCCAGTGCTAGAAACGAAAGAATGAAATATGACAAAACACACGTGACCATGACAGTATTGCCCTACACCTAAACCTACCCCTTACAGGAAACTGTGTGCACTTTTAGATTTTCAAAAAAAACAACATTTAGTATGTTTTTTAAGCCTTTTGAATTACTGAAAATGTCCTCATAAAACACCTACATATTGTTATACCTATGTCATACCCATGTCATTATACACATGTGTCATAAACCCGCACACACACACACAAAACAAGTATATGTTATTTTCCCCTCAATAGCAATTTATCCAGTATTTTTTTTTGTTTTTTTGCAGTGACTGCAGTGTTTTATATAAAGCCCATCAGTGTGTTGCTGCTGATATGAAAGAGTAATTCAAATGGTGCTTGTGTGAATGGTTTTGTGGCAAGAATTTAATTTTTTAGAAAGTTTTGGTTGCAGAGTTTCATTTTGTTCATCTCCAAGTGCTATGTCTGATTGTTTTGTGTGTAGAGTTTTGACATAATGGGCCAAATTTTGCAAAAAGTGTGTAAGCAATAGGCAAAAACTGTAATATAAACATTAATTTAGTGCTAGTGTTTAGTAATAAAGCTTTTAAGCTCCTGAATCAGTCACATGCTATTTGTTAGGTTTCTTTCAAATAAAGGCACAGAAATGCTTCTTGGCTAAAGCTGCATGCTGTTTCTATTAGTTTGAAATGAAAATTGCTCAAATATGTTGCATAATCATCCTTTCATATTACTATGGAACATATAAAGATTTGGTCTTTAAAAAACAACACTATTATCACATTTTACTGTGAAATCTGTAAATCAAAACTGTGCAATCAAAACATTTGGCTACCTATCAAATTTATATAAATGTTAAGAAAATGCAGCATATAAAGGAAGAAAATCAATACTGAATAACTGTATGTAACATACAGAAATACTGCAGTCAGTCTTCATTATGTATAGACAAATTATTAATAAAAGTGATTTCAAAATTAACGACAGTTTAAAAACAGACAGCTGGTGGTTTATGATAGTGTTATGCATGACATGAAGAAAGTGGCATAGAAACAATGATCAAATATAAAGAATTTAAAAAAAAAACTAAAACAAGTTGAAGTAAAAAAACAATCTGTAAAAGTCTTAATTTTTTTCCTCATTTAAAACTGTAATGATCTGTCCAAAGTTTTTAAAGACATCAGCATCTTTGTGCTTGTAAATGTCAGTTCCTCAAAAAAAAAAGCAAAATGAGTCTTTCATTTCCTTGAAGTCACATGCAGTTAGTGAAGGCTCACTCAGTGCAATATCCTCCAGGCTCCAGTTTTTTGGCCACAGGGCACGTTAAAAATGAAAAGTATTTTTCAGCCCAGGAAACTCAGACCAGCCATTACTGAGAAACCACACAGGAGGAAGAAAACCTTGAGCAGGGGCCGCTCGGGGGAGTTCAGTTCATGGGGAAGAATCTCTAGGAAGGTGATGTAGACAAACGTCCCGGCCGCCAGCCCCTCCAGCACCGCCTGGATGAAAGCTCCAGACTCCAGCTGAGCCTCGATCACAATGATGCCGATGCCGATTCCGAGAGGAGACATCACGGCGAAGACGGCCACGTAGAGCGCCACCCACAGGGGCCTGACCGCGCTCTGAACCAGCTTCACCGACAGACTGAAGACGATGATGCTCTTGTGGACCAGGATAGCGATGCAGATCTCCAACACCTGAGCAGAGAGATGAGTAAATCTTTAGGTTACATTCATCATTACATTATTACAATTCCAACTACATTTATTACAAATGTACATTATTTCAAAAGAATCTTTACTTTTATCCCCCCAACCACCTGTCATATAGCTCAATGCGCGGTGGATAAAATCAATCGCCACCTAGCACTTTCATTTCATTCACTTGTAAGGTCAAGTGTATTATTGTACACTTAAAGCCATAAAATATATCTTAAAACACTTCCCATTTAAAATAAAGCTACTCTGTTGCTACCTTAAATAAACAAAAATCTTTGTGTTATGACAAAACACCCATTGTGACGCGTTTTAAATTAGGGAGGAACGTAACATGAGCCAAAAGCAAGCAGTAGAGATAATTTTTTATTAGTTTTATTAACTAATTTTTTTATTAGTATTATTATTAATATTTTTTGTTTTACATAAAATAGTTAAAAAAATATAATTTCTTATCTTGATTAAAATTGTTTAATAATGGTAATAATATATTCTTTTTCTTAACCACTTGACTTTTTTTTATTTCACAGTGAAAAATTACAATAGTAGCTTTCTTTATTTTGCTTAAAATCTTTTTAGCAATAATAATAACAATTAATTATTATTTTATAGCCACAGTGATATATAATATATAACTACAAGCAAGCACAGTATGTTTTAAAATTACAAAACGGAGAGAAAATATTTTACCCTCTTTATGAAAAGCCAGTTAAAGTCATTTTTATGATGCACTTTTTCTACATAAAATCATCTTTCATAAAGTTAAAAAACATTATGTAAAAAAATATAACCTTTGTATCTTTAATATTAACTAAGGCCATGTCAAGGATATGATAAAGATACTCAAATTTGTGGTTGAAATTCTTGTTATATGATTTTGACACTTTAGCCAGGATTTCACAGACAGTGTCACATATTAGTAAAACCGCTATTAGAGGTTTTCACAAACTGTGCAGCCCTATCTTATATTATTAAAACTGAATTTACATTTATATCTTCTTTCGTGTACCACAGAGGAAACGGGTTTGGAAGTATGTGAGGGTGAGTAAATAATGAAAATGCCCATTTTGGTGTTGATCCCTCCCTTTGAACATATTTAATGAGCTTTCACAGTGTGTAACACAGCTCTAAGTAAATAAAAGCATCGTGCAAAGTTTTACATTTGAAAGTGCACATTTATCCTCTCTTAAAAGAAAGAGTCGACTCTGAATCATTGAAATTAGTCAATTTTAAATGAATAAATTCCCAAGCCTAGCATATTGCCCGTCCACTTGTCGCACACGCAGACCTGGGAATACAAACAAAAATGTAGTCTTTGCCAGTAACTGTCACTTTGGAGCTTAAAAGCTGCTTAAAATGAAATCGACCAATCTCCAGAAGGGAAAAAATTAATGGTTGAATGAATTGTTTGGGAGTCCTTTAACAAATAAAGTAAAAATAAATGCATATTATAAGAAAACGACAGTGTTTTTTGATCTTGTATGCATGTAAACCTGTTGTTTTGGACTTGTAAAAATCTAAAATAGGTGCTTTTTATAAGTCATAATAGGGTGTTTTGGCATCACAGGATAAAACCCTACATAAACAGCATGATTTGAAGTCACAATGCTAAAAAAAACCTGTAAACCTTTGAACCCAAAATGTTTATCAGGTTTCTAACAAGGTCAGCACAGTGACTCAACAGAGAGCTGTCAAACAAAACAAAACTCAATAAATCACCTTCGTGTCTGTGGTCTGCAAGCCAATGGCCAAACCTTCGAACACCGAGTGCAGAGAGAGTGACAAGAAGAGCATGAAGGAGCGGAAGGACGAGTGCGCATGAAAATCCACATGGATGTGGTGACCGCTCCCCTCCACATCATTCAGCGAGTGATGTCCATGGCCATGTCCGTTACCTGCGGGAGCTAAAAGAGGAGCCGTCTCCTCATTTCTGTGGCCCTCAGTGCAGCTCAGAACTGTCTTTTCCAAGATCAAGACTGTGAAGAAGCCACATGCCATGATGAACTCTGCAAGCGGGAAGCCTTCCTGGATGATAAGGAGAACTGGCATTAGAAACATTGCAGGAACATACTGCATTTAACAGAGCGGTTCAGTGAGCTCACATCAAGGCCTTGTTTTTGTAGTTCTTCATGTATGTCGGAAAGGTAATCTGGGATGATATCTAACAAACAGGCGGACAGGAAGACCCCACCTGCGAAACAGCTCACAAAACTCAGCACGGCCCTGTGGATCGCTGGAGACGAAGAAAAACAAAGCAAAGTCCCGTTACATTGATTAACGGTGCAGTTGATTGATGTCAATGGAACTGTCTTTCTCTAATCACTCCTGTTAGCTAATCAGCCGAAGTAAAGCAAGTTTTGGAAGAGTGGATTTATAATCAGATGCCTGAAATGATTAAAAACTCATTATAACTGAGCAAAGCACTTTATTTACCCAGTTGTAGCTGCAATCTAAAGCATACATAGTACAATCTATACGTTATTTCTGTTCATTGTGGCCATAATTCATGTTTAGCAGAAGTTTTTGCTTCGTTAAGTACGTTCAAACTCAGTTTCACTTCCACCCTAATGTCCATCTGTGAGTGAAACGCATGCTTTGGTTAAAAAGAGTTTTTCCTTGTCAGCTGACTCTGATGTATTTGTACTTGTACAAAGTCAATCCCTTATGAGTGTTAAACATACATGAAACTATTCATTTATAAGCATGCATTCATAACCCTGCACGTATATGACCCAATCATGTACACAATGTTAACAATTATGTTAATGTTGAAAGGCGACAGATGAAAGAAAATCATATACTGTACAGTCAAATTAATGGCAACAACAACACCACCACTATAAACAACGTAAAACATAATTTAAGTTACCTGTTCCACTAGAAACTTGAAACCACTTCATCCGGGCTGGGATGAAACCAAAAAACATAGTTAGGAACAGCAGCCCGACCAGAGCTCCAACTTTCACCTGCAGCAGGTAATCCATGGCGCCCATAAATTTATACAAATAATTGAACCTATTTGTAAACAAACAAACGAGAGAGGACGGGCGCCTCTGTCAGACACTGGTTAGTAAAATATAAGTAAATGTTTCGATGTAGAGCGCTGTCTTTGAAAGATTAAACCCCATGATTTGTAGTTTATGATAGTTCACAGCTTCCCTCTGATCAGGTTTAACATCTGACTGCTAGCTACTGCATGCTTGTCATTCGTTCGCTCCGCCCCTTACGCGATGACGTCTACTTCCGGCTTGATTTACTCGCTTTATGCCCAAACTTAGCATCTAACGCTACAGAAATGTAAACATATTTACTATTTTTTAAATGAAAGTGTGATTATTAATAGACTAGTATAGAATAAAATATATGAACGTATTTGAAGAGTCTATTTTGTATCTTTGAGCCACAGAGCGCCCCCTGTGGGAATCATCTGTTACTTCCATGCTGGGTAGTTCTGCTTCGTCCAGTTCAGTACTTAGACTGCATGGCATAGAGCTGCGGTTCCCGGTATGATTAAACTGCACATGACTTCCTTGTGACTGCTGGAAAAAACCTAGTCATATCAGCACTGCTGTAAAATGTAGAATGGTCACTGCTTGATTTTTAGTGTATTTATATCCTCTACTAGAGGAGTTTCTGTGAAGCCTGGACGAGGCCTAACGTTACAGTGTCCTTTCAATAGTAGCCTATTTTATATTTTAGCTTTTACTCCTAGAGAAATAGGGCTGACCAGTCGTTTTGTATTCTCACACCAATAATAAATGTATATTTTTTTATCTTGCAGTGTTTCAAAAGCGCTTTCCAGCAGAAAGACTGTCAGGGTGTGAATAATTCATGTGATGGTTTTACATCCTTTTTATGAGTGAATCACTCAACCGATTCATATAGAACAAATCTTTATTGAATGTTAAAGTGACCCTGTTGATTTCTGAAAATGACCTTCCATGCAGTCTGTAAAGACCTGTTCACACCAAGCATGGCAACTATAAACTATATTAGCGCCGTCTACACCAGCAAACAATATCATCTGTTTATTGTAAGCACACTTGTGTCTGTCGTTTTAAATTTTCTCGCTTCTGATAGCAGGATGGTTTCTGATTGGTTCTGAATGTTTTTATTGTTAATCAGGTGGAAAAAAATGTATCTAAAAATATTGTTTCTCTGTGCCTTTATCGATATTGTTGTGTAGGCTCTGCTTTTCATTAAAATCTATTTTTAGAACTATATTTTTTTTGTCTTGTCTTTATAGTTTATCATGCTAGGGCATGAGAAAGGGCCTTAACACAGCTCTAAGTGAGTGAAGATATCCTGCAAAGTGTAAAACAAATCCCAAGCCATCCATATTGACTTTAGCATATTGTCCTCCCACATGTTCCTTTGGAGTTGGTCTGAATGAAAATGCAAATTCATTCTTTGCCACTAGTTGCCGATTTTGGAGGGATAAAAGCTTTAAATAAAATCACAAGCTGGACTAACCACCGCAGATTAGCATGACACAAAGGAGGGGTTTAGAAAAATAAATAGGTGGGAGTCGGAGAGCAAATAAGGTTAAAATAAATGCAAAAAATATAAGAAAATGGAAGTGTTTTTTGACATTGGATGCATGTCAACATGTTGTTTGGGACTACTAAAACCAAAATATTAACATTTCATAACCCATAATAGAGGCATTTAATGTAAACAGTTTCATTCCTTAAATCTAATAGTTTAATCCTTGTTTAATCAATACTTTTTTCTTAAGAAGTTATACATTTCTTAGATATTAATTTGCTAGGTTTGTTGTTGTCCGGTACACTAGTCATTCCATTTGCAACAACCAAATACATTTATTAAACATTCTACCTTTTTGGATTACACATTAAGACAAGAGCTTATTCTAACGTAAGTTATTTCTGATATTCTTAAAAATGTGAATACTTGTTTTTTATTAACAGTATTAAGAATGTGCACTTAAGTGTTTGAAACCAAACAAACAAAATGTATGTAACGTAGGTACTATATATACAGTATATGCTACTATAAGCATGTGGATTGCTAGTTCCCCATTGGAACAGGTTCCTAAAATAGGTATTTTCATAATATTTTTCATAGGTGCACAGGAATTAACTGTCCCAACCAGACGGAGAAAAATGATTCAGAGGTGTGACGTTATTTTGGGAGGAATGGACTGCAAAATATTGTATGTTTTGTACTCGATGCACTGATGGCTCATGTCTGGAGTTTGTCTACACTGGGTGGAGTTTCTTTGACTATTTTCATATACAATTCAGAGTCATCCAGTCAGACAGCACCTTCAGTTTTGCCCTTAACTGTATTTTTGAGCATAGTTTCATCTCATGCACGTCAGAGCTAGCAAACAAGCTCAGTGCTATGCACGATTTGAGTGGAGTTAGTCAGAGCCATGAGGAGTAAAGTTTCTCATTTAATATTCCTGCAGCCAACTGAGCTCCACGCTGCCGAGTGACCGCCGCTCCCTCAGGCATCAATAATACAAGAGGAAGTTATTGTTCCGCTGCAGGCGACAGCAACACAGAATTAAAAGGCTTGTGGGGAGACTGTGCTAGGCCTTTCACTCAATCCACTCAGGTTTCAGCTGCTGTAGACAGGCCTCAGACAAGAGCGAGATGATTTTGAACATCAGTGAAGAGCCTGATTGTGTGCTGACGGTGGCTTAGGGACACTTTTGTTTTATGACAGCTGTAGGCGACCTGCTGGCTGCAACATAAGTAAAACAATACCCACCGGGACAAGGGTACTGTTGTGTTAGTATTGGCACAGGTGAAAATTACCTCATGAGATATTCAGATTGAAAAATAAAGTGTGGGGCTCATAGTGATTAATTTCTTTATGTAAGCTTTTGAGAGGGAAAAAAATGGCTTTTTTTGTTTAATTAAAATAAAACATAAACTAGATGAAAAAGTTAGAAGTGCTGCTTTGGCAACTAAATAAATTAAAATAAGTTTAAGCTGAAGTGCTGAACTGAAATAAAACGTAGAAATACATAACAAAATAGCAAGTGCATAACAAAACAAAAACTTTAATAAAGTTTAAAACAAATCATGCATAAAAGTGTTATTAAATTCAAAACAATAATATGTGAACAATAAGTGCAACAATAGAATCAAATTAGAAATATGTCCCTGAAAATTTTGAATTGATTAATAAGTTAGAGTTAATAACCTAAACTAAAATTGAAATAAATAAAAAAGTGAAGTAGAAATATTAAAAAGCTAATAAAAATGGCAAAAGCAGATAACAAAATAATGAAAAGTAAAAAATAAAATATAAGGCCTAATATAAAACATAAATGTAAAACAAGTTAAAAGTATTACAATTACTAACCATGACATGATATATTTACATATACTGTAGTTTATCAATAATTCTAAAACATTTTTGGAACATTTCCATCTGACAACTTTCAAGAAAGATCAATTGATTGTTTATTATACAGCAATATCTGCAAGTGCATTATCCATTGCATCAATTGTGCCCCGTTTTAGTCGCAAGTTATGACCTACTGTACCTTTGTAACTCCTTTAATCTTAATTACTATGAAATTGAAGAGTATACCCTCTTAAAGTTCCTTGGCCTTTCTTTTTTCTCATGTTACATCCCTGAGCCTCTGGCCTCTCACTCCAGCACACAGTCAGCTGGCACATGACGGGACGATGTCGCTGAAACATGAAGCTGTGGCTTTTGAGGATCCAATTGAATCTCAAAGACTGGGAGGGGGAGCGGATCAAAAAGTGACAAATGCTGAAAGAGAAGGATGTAGAGAGAAGCAGAGAGAAATACTTTGCTCACACTCATCCACAATCCTTTTTTCGCAAGGACAGGATTAAACGGATGCAACTCCTTGTAAGTACTAAAATCCTTTGATTTCTATTAGTCTATTACACATCCTTAAATTTTATGTTTTGCTTTTAAGACAAGATAAATATATATATGTAAGTTTTGCAAAAAAACATTTTACAGTCTAATTTGTCGTTTTTAATGAATGCATAAAATCCACATTTTGCAGTATTTAAATGTATTTTTTTTCAAACATGCCTAAAAAGTTTAAGTGAGATTTCTTTTTCTGTTTTTAAATAACTGTAAACTCCCTATTGTATAGTTTTGAAAGTGGCAAACTTTTCTTTGTGAAAGTTTAGCCAAGTGACAGTGGATAGTCATTAAGATTTCATGTGCACTCCACAGTGTGACACTTTACGCTCTGAATGTCTCCGTCAGCTCCTAAAGGAACTCAAATGCAGTCTTACAAAGACAACAAAATGACTTTGTCTGTGCTATCTTGAGGCGATGGAACTAAGGATGGGCAAGCTGGGAATTGTAGTGATTTTGCTTGTACTGGAACAGCTATCAGCCATCGCTGGAGGTAAGACAATACCGGCTGTTCCCGTTGTTTGTTTGTACAGTGACTCAATTAGTTTCACACTCTAACATTCATGAATGTTTCTCTCATGTTAGAGAGCAAAAAAGAGGACCAGAAGGAGGCGATTTTGAAAGAGCTTGTTGAGATATGGAGGAAGGGTGGAGGATGGAACCCACATAGAGTACAACCACCAGCAGAAAGACAGAAAGATCAACAAATTCATTCATTAGTGAGGAGCATAATGGGAGGCCTCAAATCTATAGGTGTCCTCCCTAAAAAAGACAAGAGTAACCCGTCTTTAAAAAAAGTATTTGATAGAAACAGGCTCTCAGGATTCCTGTATAATATCTCCATGTATCTGCAAGAGATGAGTGCAGAGTTAGATGATCGACAGCAACACTTTGGAGATGACCAGTTTTGGGAAAACCTGCTCTACTCTCTTCTTCAGACCGGAAGGGAGACGTCCCTCGGCTTATGGGATGGGAAGAATCCTCCTCGACCCACTTTCAGGCTTCAGGATCTGTTTCTGTCGCTCCGGGGCAGCCCGCATTGGGATGGACTTCTGGGGTTGGTGCAAAGCATTTTAACCCTCACTGAACGCCAGCCTCAAAAACCCATCTTGACTTTCATTTCCCAGAACTGGAAGACTATCAGTGCTTTGCTCGAAACTGTGCTTCAAGCTTTGGTCAGTGGGACATATGGCCAAGCCGTCGCAGGTCTCCAGGGTTTCATCTGTGTCCTTAAAGGTCGAAATGATTGTGCCTTCAACCTGAGCTGGCTTGAGCAGCTCATCAGTTTTATGGAGACCAGGAACTGGAAGCCTGTGCTCAGTCTGCATCCTGTCAGTGTGGAAAACAGTCAAAGAGATGCCTCTTCGGGTCGTTTTAAACCCTTCCTCGTGCCACCGGAGGTGCTTCGTGAGGAGCAGCTCTTGTTGAACCAATCGGGCACTGATTCGGAGAGCCTTGCTTCTATGCAGGCTCTGCTTCTTCAGGCTCTGTCGAGGTCAAGCGCAGGAGAAAGGGCAGTACAGTTCGCAGAGCGTAATCCTGCCCTCCTGCAGGGCTTGGATAACCTCAGACATGGATTTCTGCACAATGTTGGCCGCAGTGTGTATGGTAATCTGAGAAGAAAAGTGTCACATATGACCAAGGCACTGCTGGATGATGTGAGCAGCATGGTGGGAGAACCACAGTACAGTCACCATGGAAGATGTTCTGTAGGCAAGTACAGGAGTACAGCTTCTTTAAACACACTCTAACCTCTATAACATCTATCCATCCATCCATCCATCCATCCCATTCTATCTGTCTATTTATCTACCATTTTATTAATCTTTCTACCATTCTGTCCTTCCATCCATCTGTTGCTACTTCAGTACAAATAAAGAAATTAGATTTTAAAAGGCATTTTCAATTTATCTCTGAATGGCGCACAACTCTGACTGAAATCACAATAACATTGCTAGTCATTAACCAGATCTTTGTAGCTCTAAATCCTATAGCCTGGATAATCTCCTGTTTCTTTTATGTCGGTAACCGTATACCGCTGGTATTATGTGCCCAGCTATGCTGTTACATCAAGGCCAATTGTATAATACAGAGGCCGGCTCTCCATTTTCCTCAATTAATCAACAGCATTCTGCGATCATCTGTGATTTGTATGTAACTAGTCACCCAGAACTTTTCCATTGACATTTGTTTCTTTGTAAAGGTGACCTCAGGCAGTTAATATTGTGGTAAGTGTCATGAATTAGCAAGACATTCAATTATTAAAGTACAATTGTATATTAAAGATTATTATAAATTAACAGTTTTGTTTGTCCTCTTTGTACAGGGGAATTAGACATAACCTGACATGGAATGCACAAGCGATGGGTTTCAGGTCAGATGGGTTACCCAGCAGGCCGTCTTTGATGACCTGTCCCTCTACAGAGGAGGAAACAAGGACTTTGAAACCTCAGCACTCATCTAGAAGACCTAAACTTCACCAGTTCCAGCCAAAAGTCCATGAGCAGAGTGATTCATACCCCTCGCCCTCAGTAGAGATTCTAGAAGCTGCCTGCAATGCCTCTATCCCTGGTCTCACCGGTGTCTCAAATTTTACTGTCTTTCTCTACTGTAATCTTTTCGATGGAGAAAATGGCTCACAGGACCCTGAAGTGAACCACTTTGGGGTAGACCTTCACGCAACCTGCTCTGATGCTGCCTGGTACCTCTCAGCAGCGGAGGAAGATTTTCTTTGGCTTCATGTTTGCAGCGAATTCTTTGCTCACGAGTTTAACAAAACGGTGTGTGCCAACTCTACATTCTGGCTGCAGCATGCAAATCAGGTACTTTTAGTTACTTTTAGTTTGTTTCTGTAAAAATATTAATTATACTGTATATATAACTAATACTTAAAATATTATTACTGTAAGATTATTAATATATTTAAATTAAATATTAAAAGGTTAAACCAAAATTAATGTTCTGTCATCATTTACTCACCAAACCCAAGACTTAAAGGAATAGTTCACAAAAAAAAATTATAATTCTGTCATCAATTATTTTCCCTCAAGTAGTTCCAAACCTGTATGAGTTTCTTTGTTCTGCCGAACACAAACGAAGATATTTTGAAAAAAGTTTGTAACCAGGTTCTTTTGGGTCACTATTGACTGCCATAGTATTTTATTTTCCTACTATGGAAGTCAATAGTGACCAGAACAGCCTGCTTCAAAATATCTTCTTTTGTGTTCAGCAGAACAAAATTAATTCAGGTTTGTAACTACTCAAGGGTGAGTAAACGATGACAGAATTTTCATTCTTTCTCAAGACTTGAATTTACCACTCAATCATATGAATTTTCTAATAAGCTCCTTTATTAAAGGAGTCATATAAAGCCAATTTTCCACAAGCTAATATGATACTTTAGGGTCTTAATGGAAAGTTTGTAATATAGTTTGTTTTAAAATTTCTCAAAGATAGTGTAAAAAACGCTCATTTTCCCCTGTCATAAACAGCTCTTTAGAAATCACTCTGTTCTGTGTACGTCCCCTTTAAATCTTCACGAGCGCCTTTTTTTAGCCATATTCATATTGAAACTTCCTAATTAGCATAGAAAAGGTGATTTGCAAAGATTCATTAAAAGACATTATACTCACTGCTTCTGTAGGTGAAGCTGGATCATGAATGATTTGCGCGAACATTAATGCATTTCGGGTTGATCAAGGCGTTTCCCTTCAGAACCAAAAGTAACGTTAATCCTCTCTGTCTTCAGTCACTCAGATTTTGGGGGTAAATGACTACTGCTCTGTTCATTAATACATTCAACAACAAAACACCTCAATCTCTTAGAAGTCTTGCTTGTCTTTGCGTCTCAGTCTGATGACGGTTCACTCAGGGCGGGTCTGAGGTAAGACACCAGTTCAATCTGTGTGGCACGCTGCTGTCAATCAACTATTGTGGGAGGGGCCTCTGTCTGTGTGACGCCACACCGACATGCATTTAAGAATGGCTTGATTTCAGAAGGGGCAACTTATTTTATTAAATTAAAAGAAAACTACTGGTGGATCTTTATTATTGTAGGGTGGTTGTGTAGTCTTCCCAACACACATTTCAGTCCAAACAGCTTGCAAAAGTGCATGTAGCACCGGATGACCCCTTTAACTTTTTGGAGCTTCTAAGTTTTACTTATCTTAAAGAGAAACCCTTTCAGGTTTCATTAAAAGTATTTTAATCTGTGTTTCAAAGGTAAACCAAAGTTTTATGAGGTGATGAGGTGAGGTGAACATGATGACAGAATTTTCATTTTTGAGTCAACTTTTGTTTTAAGGTTATCTGTATTGGCAATCACCTCGCTGTGAAATTTTCTCAGGCAGAAGCTACAAAGGATTACCAGTACCTCAACCAATCAAGTATCGATGACCTCTGTCTTCAACTCTCCAATGATGTTTCCGGGGTATCTCCTCCAGACGCCACTGAGGACTGCTTAGCACTGCTAAGCAGCAAAACTCTAACCGCCCAGGAATTTAGAAGGTGTTTTCTGCCCAACAACATAGCCCTTATTGCCTCTTTGTGCGGAAATGATTCGTCTCAGATACCTCAAGATGGGAGCTGGGCAGCCGAGTATTGCTCCAAAGTCATTCCTTATCACTCTCATGAGCCCCCCAAAGACAACTGTGATTATTCAAACTGGAAGGCTGAACATTTTATGAACATCACAGCCCTTGAGATTTGCAGCAGTAAAGCAGGTTTGAAGGACTATATTTGCAAAAATTCCACACTGTACCTCAAATTGATTCGAAAGCAACTTTCGCTCTTAGACTACTGTTTGAACTTTGAAGAGAAGCAGGGCACCAAGTGTGTCCTCCAGAAGCTGTTTGACATGCTGCCAGCACCATATGACTTCGACACATCTCAACTTTGCATGAACCCCTTGCCTATTCTACAAGACGCTATTCATAAGCTTACTCTCTGTGAAGGAGTAGTGGATGAACGCACGGGGTGGTTAGCTACAGTAAGCTACGTGCTTCGAGTGTTGGACTTTGTGGTGGGGCTCTCGGCCGGTTTGGAGGAGGGACAACGAGAGGTGCGTCAGAGCCTGGGTCAGGCCATTCTTCTGTCCAGCCTCCAGGACAATGCTTCCTTTTGGGCCACTCTACGGCCTGATGCATCAATAAGTGTACTTCACACTGTAGGCGTCTTCCTGAAGAGAGAGCAGAATTCCACTTTGAAAGAAGATCTTTTAAGCTGTTTCAGTGTATGTCATGCATTTAAATATTGCATAGTTTCTCATGCTAGTATTTTATTATTATATCACCATGCATTCAGCTTAATGCATTCAGTTTCAAAGGCTTTTCTCCCCAGCAGCCTGTCCTATGGGATCTCATTCAGAGGGAGGGCAACTCTTCTGCTTTAAGATTTTTAATGCAGGTATTACTCATTCTCTCTGATGGTAAATTATCTAGTCAGTTAAACCAATGGTTTTCAAGCTTTTGATGCTACATAGCCCTATATAACAATCTCATTACAGAAGACCCATTTTTTAAATATATTCTTAAAATAAAGGTTCTTTATTGGCATCTGTGGTTCCATAAAAACTATTTTTACTATGTGAGAAAGCTAGTTCAGTTAGTGTGATATTATGAAAACAAAATGACTGCGAAATTATCCTTGTGCTAAAATCATACAAAATTTGAAATTGGATTTACTTTTATCATTAATATTGTATCATACATTATATTCTGTATAAATAATGTGTCTAATTACAGCGTACTTTTCTGCACAGAACATTTGCATACTGTAGTTTCTTAAAGTTATTAAAGGGTTAGTTCACTTAGAAAATTCTGTCATTAGGTACTCACCCTCATGTTGTTCCAAACCCATAAGACCTTTGTTCAACAAACACAAATTAAGATATTTTTGATGATATCAGAGAGCCGTCTGTCCCTCCATAGACAGCAAAACAACTGAAATGATCCCAGCTCCAGAAACTTAGTAAAAACACTGGTAAAAAAGTGACAATAGTGGATCAACTTAAGTTTTGTGACAATAAGAGAACAAAAATAACATATACATATAACAACCATTCTTCTCCTATGACTTACGTCTTCTGCCATTTTAGAGAACATTACTGCGTAAGTGTTACACACAAGGCTGATTACGTCAAATACGTTAAAGCTTACGTATACGGTGCATTGAGCACGGTGGAAGATATAAAGTCATGGGAGAAAGTCAAGTAAATTATGTTATTTTTGTTTTATTTGCGCAAAAAAAGTATTCTCGTAGCATCGCAAAAGTGAGGTTGAGCCACTGATGTCACATGGACTGTTCTACCAATGTTTTTACTACGTTTATGGATCTGGGATCATTTCAGTTGTATTGCTGTCTATGGAGGGTCTGATAGGTCTCTGATATCATCAAAAATATCTTAATTTGTGTTCTGAAGATGAACAAAGGTTTTAAGGGTTTGGAACGACATGAGGGTGAGTAATTAATGGCAGAATTTTCTTTTTTGGGCCAACTAACCCTTTAAGCAAAAAGTCAATGTCTAATTCTGACATTTTTACTTTCCAAGGAGTACCTACAGATGCCTAGAGAGAGTATTCGCAGTGTAGTTATGTCTGCAGAAAAAGATGCTGTGAAAAGATTCCTTTCCCATGTTCATCAGAGCTGGGATCAACTTCAAGTGGAAACTATACAGGTAAGGAACCAAACAACATTTTACATGATGGAGGTCAATTTAGATGTTAAGTGCAAGATCTGGCTGTTATTAATAAGCTGATACTTTTCATATTTCGTCAGTAGGTATATTCATTTTAAGATTTGTTAAAAGAGGCCATTACAATAGCCTATATACTATCAATATATAATGCATCCCTATTTAGAAGTACATACCTCTGGTGTCATTCACAGGTCTCTCCAAAAGAACAAGAGGCTATGGAAACCATGACAGCTGCTTTCATTCACAAGTTTCCACGTGTCACACCAGAGCTATTCATCGACCTCTCCCAGTTTATACCGTACATGTCTGTCTCAGACATTATGGCCTTCCCTGCCTCCCTCATGGTCAATGAGAGTGTGTAAGTGGATCGTATAGATATTATATTTTATGATTTAGCCATATGTCCTCCTAATTCAATTATTATATTCACTTGCACACCAGATTGCTTGCCATTAGTGATCACAGCTCTGAGATGAAGTCTCCACAAAAACAAGCCTTCATAAAACGCCTGTTGCAGTCCAGTGTAGCTGGAGATGTGCCTTCGTGGCCTCCATACTTCCTCAGCTCCATTCTGCCTCTACTTCCACATCTCCCAGTCAGTTACTTTCAGCAGCTCACGTCTCAACAAGTAAGTAATGTTAAATTCAGGAGATCCTGCTTTTTTCTTTTCAATTGTCGAAAGTAACGCAAATGTATGACAGCTCACTCCCTTAATGGAAATGCTGGGGAACAGCAGTCTGGATGCCACAAGGGGGCGCCATGTACTTCGCACTGTGTTTGGCAGAGGGAAGAACCTGACGAGTGACAACATAACGAGGTACAAATTCGGTTCAACATCATGTGTAAATTTATAAACAGATACAGGACACCGTGTTTCTCACAACAGGTTAGGAGTTCTCATATGTTACCTGAACTCTGAGGACATACAACAGCTGTTGTCTTCATCAAATCTCTCACCTGTCCTGTGGCAGCAGCTGGCACAATGTGTATCAGAGGGACACATCAGTGGAAGTGGCAGAGTGAGCCTTGATTTTTTTGGGATATTGTGCATTGCGTAATAATACTGAATGTTATTTATTAAGAGTTCTTTAATCTGCAGCTGTCACATTGGCTTGGGACGGCCCTTAAATCTATAAATGCCAGCATCTTATCAGCTTCGGCAATGGCCTCGTTACATGGTATGCTGCCACAAATGGGTGCTTCATTTTTGGAGCCGCTATCCTCAAACGAGTTGTTAGATCTGGTAACTCTGCCGGGTATGCCAACTTTTACACCTGCTCAGGTAAGACCATTAGAATAAAAGCTTTTTAAGTACCATTTTATCTCTTAATTTGAACAGGAGGCACAAGTTGAATTCAAATTTGAACATAAAGTAGTAGAATTAAACTACCTTGGAAACCAAAGTTTCTCAAGACGAACACTGACTGGAATGTGGATTAGACCGGAAATATGGACAGACATACAGACCGATAGATAGATATAGATTTTATCTATATATTAAACCCTTTTTCAATTCTTTTAATGCAGGCATTCCAGATACTGAACAAAATAGCAGAAGAAACAAATGTAAGCTACAGTATGTACCAGTCCAGTTACGAAGCTTACCTTTAGTAAGTCTTGTGTTCACAGTCTCAATCCTGTTTAGTTCAGTGCCAACACGCTCTGCAGACTGCAGCCATTGTTTCCGGGTCTGGGGCCTTCTTTCTTGAGAAAGTTGGTTGTACATGAATCTGCACCCGATTGTCTGTGTTGGAGTTTAATGCTGACTCACCTGCAACCTGCTCATCGAGCGATGGTCCATTTCACACTCCAACAGGTTTGGCTTCTCATGCTTAAATTTAAAACCATCACAAAAAAACAATCCCCATTTTTCATTTGCTTTTATGCATTAGCTTTGGTTTGGTCTGTTGGAGTATAACACATGCCGTTTGTTTGAAGGCTCTGGAAGGCACTTCTGCAAATATTACACAGCAGTTACAATGCCTTCTACCATTCGTCTCCTTGAGGAAATTAATGTCAGATCTAGATGGAGAGATGGTCCTTCATCACATATCTGTGTATAAGCATATGCCATGGTCTCACCAACAGGTACAAACCTAACTTCATACCTTTGGCAAACTTGATTTTCCTACTTCACAGACTGTCACTGTTGCATGTCATCCACAAAAACATAAGTCTTTAACAAACACTGACGACATCTTTTTAAATTTAATGTATATATTTTCACTCAATAAGCATTTTAAAGAAACTATAGAAGCACTGAAGATTCAGTTCTAGCACTCTGTACATTAGATTCAGTGCCCTGTACTGCTCTTGCCAGACAAAGCTGGTCTCAAGTTCTTAGGTGGATTATTTGTCATGCTTCAAAGGAGCCTTTCAGTAAATTAATAATCTGAGCCCCTCAACTGCCATCAAGCAAATTGATCTTAATGTGGTACAATACCCTCCACCAGGGAATATAAATGAATAATCACCCACATTAAAGAGACCTTGTCTCAGCCAAAAGTGTATCAGATACAACCTTGAGGGCGATCCAGTTTCTCAGACTCACTTGTTGTATTTAACACAACAGGCTCTAATGCTGTTCAAAATGATTCAGCGGACCGTAAACATCACAAGAGAGTCAATACTGTAAGTGATATCTAGCATTACTGTACTATACTATGATTGTTGACTGGTCAACTAGCCTCACTGGTTATATTTTTCTTTGGAAATTCATGCTGGTCTTAGTTTATTTTATAGTCTCGATCTGTAGCAAAAATATTAGTCATAAACTTTTTTTCTCCCACTTTAGAGATTTAGGTCGCATTGCTGGTGGCATGAGCTGTGAATGGCTGAAGCTTTGGGTAAACGAGTCAGGCTTTTCTGAATTGTTGCAATTCATCACTAAGTTGCCAGGAGGACTTAGACCTGGTTTGGTAAGAATTTGAGAAATCTTATTAATATACACATTAACATTAAAATACTTCAAATACAAAATGCAGAGATTATAATATTTTGAATAAATAACGTTATTTGACATAGCCCATGGCACTTTTGTTCCCAATGTTCCTCACCAAACTTAGTATGAAAGGGAGGTTTTAACCCAAATGAACAACACTGATGTTATGTTTCAACAGAGGAAATGCGTTGTGGTGGAGCTACGGAAACGGCCTGATATTGATCTAAATTACTTGGACGCCTCATTTAATGCAAGATTACCGTAAGATCAGCTGTTGTCTACCCAAATCCTCATTTGTTTGTTCTTTTACATACACGGCTCTACTGTTGTATTTTGTGTCTCAGGCTGACCATGATGGAGCACCTGTCTAACTTCTCACTCATTAGTGTACTGGACCATGTTCGACAACACTTTATTGACTTTCTCCAGCTTCCACGGCACAAGCAAACGGCCCTAGCAGAGAAAGCTATCAATGTACTCGTAAGCACAAAATCATTGTGGATTTTCGACATTTCATGACTGAGGTTTATGCAGTGGATCATTTCATAAAAATTTAACAGTGACCCAGACGAACTGCCCTCATCCAGTAGCTCATATTTTCACCAAATTTTTGTTTGCTCCAGTCTCCAGAGTAACACAATCCTTTAAAAAAACATCCTAGTGAGCTGATTTGCTGCCCAAGAAAACTTGTACTGCTTAGTATATTTTTGGAACCAATAATCCTATCCATGATTAATTAATGAATAGAAAGTTCAAAAGAAATAAGAACCCATTCATTTTGTAAAATTGTGAATAATTATTTTTATGAATGCATCATTCTTTACTGAATAAAAGTATTGAAAAATACCTCTTACTGATCCTAGACGTTTGAATAGTATGCCAATAAAAGTCAAATATGGCAAATAATCATAATGTGCAGACTTACATATAATACACATTGTTAAAATTAGAAAGTCCTTCTTTTCTATCCGTCTGTCTCCACTGATAGGGCATCTCTGAAAATGGCCTTACTGGGGCCTCCTTGGATATGCTTGGTCCTTTTCTGCCCTTCTTGGACAGGGATGTATTAGATCACATAGACAGAGAGGCTTTCAAACTGCGACTGGAGGAACTGAAACAATATTGCCTGCCCTCTGACACCTTCAGACAAATAGCAGCTTTGCTCACAGAGAGAAGCATGCTGGGGTGAGAAAAAGTCATTCCATTTTCATTCTGTCGACAAACCCTTTGTTCTGACTGCAACATGTAGTTGCACACGTCAAGCAAAATACAAATTACGTCTATACTGGAAATTTGACAGCCCCTGTTGTTTGCAACAGAGATCCGAAAAAATGGACGGTTGGGGATGTTGAGCATGTGGGTAGACTTCTGTTTACCCTTTCACCTCAGCAGATAAGATCTCTACCACTGGTAAGGAAAACACAGGCCTTTCCATTCAACTAAATCTCAGAATTAACCATCTTCCTTCTTCCATCAAGGGTGATGTAAGTAAGGACACAGTTGAGCAGGTCCTGATGAGCCAATGGCTTTGGAAAAGCAGCGACTTGGGAAAGGCTTGTTTGGACCTGAAAGGACTACGAGAAAAGATGAACGGTCTCACCCACAGGATCATTAAAGGTCGATGGTGGATGAGAAGGGGTGAGTTGTGCGCTGTACTCATTTACAGAAACCATTAGATATTATTTATGACTCCTTCAGAAAGGTAAATCATATACTTTTGCCTACTAGGGCCTATTCCAAGCTGTGCAGACATTAAAGGGACGTTTCCATCGGCCTGGAGGTCCTTTCAGCTGAATCGAATGAAGAGGAGGGAGTTAAAGACGTGTGTTGAGTTCATTGGTCAGGATGACACACTTGACGATGAGCAACGCGAAGCACTTTGGCTGGAACTCAGACCAGTTAAGCTACTTCTTCCTGACCAAATTTAGTTGTTTATTGATTATCACATGTTTTATCTCACATGAAAACCATTATTTTAGGTGTATAAACCAGTAAAGCAGCTTAAACCAGAACAGGTGTTGGAACTGGGTTGTATAATGACAGAGATGGGAGAAAAAGAACTACAGGCTGTCAACTTGTCCAATCTGGCTGTGGTGGCTCATCTTGGGGACCTCAATGGGTGGAACGCAAAGAAAGTATGGTTTTAGTTGTTCGAATTAGTCTTAAATCCTAAACAGGAAAGATACAACTAGTTGTTTTTTAAACAGATGAGAGCAGTTGTCCTAGGTATGATGAAGCGACTTAAACAAAAGCCTGAAGAACTTCGTGTGGTGGACCTTGTTTCCTTTGGACATCTACTTTGTGGCTTCACTTCTTCTGAAATTTCCCGCCTAGACCCATTCAACCTGAGGTCAGGGGTGAAAATCAGTTTACCAGATTTAAAATACAAAACATTTCCCTCAAAATCATTGAAAGCATTGCGTTTGTGTCCATTAGTGTGGCCGCTTTGTTTCTGGGGGAGATGGTACTGCCATGTTCTGAGCAGCAGACTGAGGCGCTGACATCACGCCTATCCAGTCCTCTGGGCTTTGGTCCAGTCAGCAGCTGGGGCTCTGAGGTCTTCACTGAGATCGGGACTTTGGCAGGTACTGACGGTGGATTCGATTACAATCAGTTCAATGGACAATATACACATGCCAAATTGGGCAGGCTTACAAAAAGAATAACACTAACTGATTCTGTGTCCTCAGCTGGGCTGGAGGATATGGTATTATCTGCGCTGATAAAAGAGCAAGTGGAAGGACTTACACCAGCCGCAATAGCCCTGATACCTCCAAGAAAGTTCGCTGTGAGTGATGGATATCTCTTTTTATTTATATCTTCCTGAGACTTTTTCCCCTGAAAATTGTTCACAATTTTTTGCAGGTGAAATCTGATTATTCCAATAAGAATTTGTGCGATTGAGAGCTTTGTGTGAGGGCAAAAAAAAAAAATCACCACAAAGATCAAGCTTATATTCTTTTTTGGTCATACACTTTTGACTGGCTGTTCAAAAACGTTTATTGTCAGCCATTGTAGCATTTTTGAAACACAGCTCACACAGAAGTCGCTTTCAAACATGTCAACAAGGAAATGTGTGACAAATATGAATGTGTATGATATGAATGATTACTTTTATTGCAATGAGTGGGATTTTGCATGTGAAATTCACTAAACAACCTCTTAAAAATGAATATTTGGTCATTAATTACTCACTCTCACATAGTTCCAATTTCTTCTCCCCAAATTACCATCTTCCACCATTTTGGACAGTACCCAAAACATTATCAGCATTGTTTACTTTCAGCAGACAGTAAACCTAAACAACACTGATTACGTTGATTAGGGTACTCTCCTAAAAAGCGGAAGACGGTAACTCTGGGATAAAAATTGTTTAATAAATCATGTTGTTATTGTTTTCTTTGCACACAAAAAGTCTTCTCATAGCTTTGTCAAATTATGGCTGAACCCCTTATGTCACATTAACTATTTTTTTGATGTCCTTGCTACGTTTCTGTGCATTGATCGTGGTAATATCCTTTCTGTCTATGGAGGGTCAGAGAGCTCTCAGATTCCATCAAAAATATCCTACAAATTCCATACAAAAATTCATTTGTGTTTCGAAGATGAATAAAGGTCTTACGGGTTTGCAATGACATTGAGGGTGAGTAATTAATCAAGGAATTTTTATTTTTAGGTGGAAAAACAATTTAACTAAAAAAAGGTCCATTGTCTATTTTGAATGGTGTAGCATTGTATAAAGCATAGCTCACATACTGTAGAGGTGACTTTCAAACCAAGCAGTTTTCTGCAGGTTAACACGCCAAATCTGTGTGACAAATGGCTGGATTTCACCTGGGAAATTTACAGAAATAAATGTGATATATGTAGTTATGAATTTCATTGTCGCATATACTAATAAGAATTTGTAGTGGCCTTTAAAGAGCCATTTGTGTTTTTCTGGTTAGGGTTAGGTTATCATTGCAAGGAAGACCCCAAATTGTTGCAGAATTGTTGGTTCATCAGATGTTTCTCATTATTTCAGGTGGTATTCAGTGCCACGCAGCTGTCTTGGCTGAGCTCTGAACAAGCGTGTGCCGTGACAGAGGAGCAGTGGGCGGAATTAGACAATGAACAAAGACAAGCACTTGGCATGGCCCAGTATGAAGGCGAACTAATGCTTGAGCCCAGAGGTGAGCAGTATTTTGGAAGTTAATATTTGGATTAATGAATATGCTTTGGTAGCTGAAAATAATTGGTTATTAGTGTTATTAGTCTATCATTTTACTTTAAAATATATATTTGTCTCTGCAGGCAGGAACCAGGCTCCATCATTATGGTTTGCTGGCAGCTTCAGAAAATGTTTATTACTTTTTGTCTGTACATTGTGGATACTGTTATAAAGATTATAACCTGAGGCTTTTTATTTGTTCCCTTTTTATTGAATTCTTAAATTTATAATTAAATGCTAAACTACTTCAAGCATTCTTAAAGGCAACATGAGTATCATCTAAATGAGCATTTAAAGAGCTGATAAAACAGTACAATACACATGACCAGCGAAAACGATTCTAAAAATATATTTGTTGGTGGATTTGTGGACAATAGGGGATGGACTCTTTCACCCGAGGAATCATTATTATGGATTATGGTGTCATATTTTCTTTCCAGGAGCAGCGTTTTAAAGTTAAAATGCCATAATGATGGACTTCTTACTAACATGCAGCTTTTCTATTAAGACATTAGTTGACGGACTGGAGTGGTGTGGCGTCATTTTTTTTTTTATCAGTTGCTTCTCATTCCGACGGCACCCATTCACTGCAGAGGATCCATTGGTGAGCAAGTCTCAAGTTCTCAAAATCTCCTCAGATGAAGAAACAAACTCAAGTACATTTTCTGTTTTGGGTAAACTATTCCTTTCAGAAGCTACACTAAATAAATTTCCCCAATAAAAAAAAAACTAGCAGTGTTTGCAAAACAAAAGGCAATTAACTTTAGATGTATCTCAAAGATTTGGGGCTTATTGCCCAATGAAGGGCACACGGTAAGGTACAGAGTACTAATTTGAACATACATCAATAGAGAAGTTCATATGCATCCTAATATGCACATTCTCCACCGTGCCACAAAGTCTCTATCAACTCAGACAATTCAGTAGGCTAATGCACATAAACCAGATTCTAAATGATACGGCAGACCATATGATGATGCATCCATTTTGTGTTAATGTCCAAGACTTTTGCAAACAAATCTAATAAGAATGACTCCTCCTATAACTGCAGATACAACTGCAGCTTTTGGGTTAAGGGGCAAAAGCTTTTCAAAACGTTTCTAATGCATTCACTGGAATACAGTCAACTAACAAACTGTCCGTCTACATAATGAGTTGTCAGTGCATTACATTGCCTTTCACAAAGACTACTGACAAATAAAACAGCTTGACCTTTGATCATCAAACCACCGATGCTTGAATATTACCATAATGGCAAGCAAGCGGTGAAATATGATATATACGCTTTGAAACGTGATCCCGCTTGACGTGACCATAATGAGTTTGGGCTTCAGGAGCTTCATTAGCTGGATCATTAAGTCAGCTGTGGGTAGATGCTCCCAATCTAATTGATGGGCGCTCGAGAGAGGACGCACTTACCCGCCTAATTTGCATTCCAACTTGAAGGGCTGCTTCGCTTCGTCGTATTACTCGAGGAGTGGTAAGACTGCTGTTGTGCACTGCTTAATATTAAAATTAACATATTTAAATTTTCCAAAATACTCAGAGAGTTTCATGATCACGTTTATGATAAAATAAAAAAGAATGATCAGATTCAACGCAGGTTTCCGTGCGTGCATAAAATCCAATACACGTTTTGCGTTTGTTGAAAGTGAAATGCGCATGCGCGAACAAACTTTTTTTGTAAAACGCATGAAAATGCATTATACAGAATGCAACATTGCATTGTAGCGCACATAAACAGAGTTTATTTGAAATGTGTAACTTTAGTACGTTGCAATATATTTTGATTTCATGTATATTTATTTAACCGTCTGTAAGGCTTGAGAAACTCTTAAAAATGATCATGTAAGTAAAATTCTTGCTAATGAGCTTTAATTTCGATTACAATAGTTTTATTTGTGTCAAATTGACCGGTATATTTTACGTATCCAGGTGCTTCATTTCCCTAGAAAAATACTTGAAATAGACTTGAATAGACACAAACCTTCACGTAAAGTATACATTTATTATATATATTTATATTGCAAGCATTTTGTATCTTGGTGGATTGTATTTGTTCTCGACTTTTCGTTGCTTATTTAAAAAAAAATTACTTTTTGAGGTAAACTGGGCATGTGTATCCAGCAGATGGCGCAAGCAAATCATACACCGCGTGACACGCTCAAGTGGACGCGTCTTGACGTCGCATCTCATTGCGTATGTCTGTGACGTATTTCCTGAGAAGCAGTGCGTAGACCACCTCTTCAGTCCAGTCTCTGGATAGAGGTGTATTTTTTTATTAATTTGTTTGTTTACTTGATTTTGCCGTTTTAAAAACGTTCCAGCATGCGTCCGTAACTATGTTGGCGTATCGATCCATAGGTGGCTCAGACGAACCGGGTCTCAGTGATGCCTTAGCGTCGCGTTACGTGCGAAAGACCAAACAAACCTATCGCAAAGTTTCCCTATTGTACAGTAGATGAGTGCGCGTGGACTTTAGGACAGTCCAGTACGTCACGACACTTGAGTCTGTTCTCTTGACAAACACTACTTCGTCGGTGTCTTGAGTTTAGCTTTGTTTTTGGGTCAGTCAAACACGGAGGACTTTCCGTCGTGTCTGTGGACAGGGTTTAGTGGATTTACGTTGTGTCCAAGGAAACGGAAGATTACAAGCTGATTCTGTTGAGGTAAGATTAATTTCGTATTTATGAAGTAACTTACTATGAGGATTGAGATAGCATATGTCTATCGTCTACAAACTTCTGTGAACCGCATAAGAATGTTTTATAACCACCTAATACTTATCTTCCTCTGATAACGTTATCTTATTCTATAGACTAACGTAAGACCTAACGTTATTTAAAAAGACATATGGGCGTACAGCTGTTAACTTACAGCACAATAAATGCAGAAAATAAACGTATGTGTCTTAGTGTATGTGTTCCCCTAAAGGTATTTGGACACGCAATTTAATTACAGTGGACAGTAGTTGGTTTCATATTTTGTTAATCAATTTTAAAACGGACAACACAAACTTATTTAATAAATAAATAAGTGATAATATAAATAAATATGTATATGTGTCTGTTTAAAATCTGTCTGGCTGCATTATTTAATGGTATTGTGTATCATAATATTTAACTCCTTGTAATCTTGCTTTATCATGAAAATGCCTCAGACTAGTTAGTTCCCTGAAAAGCACAGTTTGTTTGCAGATGCCACAGGTTTGGTGGTGTTTTTGTTATTAAGTGAGGGTGCACCGTGTTGTCTGTTATCAGTGCATGCTCTCTCTTTTGTTCTGTTATGAAGTAGAGTTTTCAGCATGAAATATGTTGTGCAATTATAAAAAGTATTGTTAATACTGGAAGTGCTTGGATCCCCATGTTTATTAAAGGGCAAGTACATTTCAAAGTTACTGTCTATTTCCTTTTTCTGCTGTTTTTCTTGCTCTCGAAGTAGTTAAATTGATCCATGTTTTCATTCTTTTTCCTCATGGGACCGTTTCAGCCATTACCAATCCAAGTGTATTGCTTGCCAGGAAACAAAGTTTGTCTCTTCTTTGGAACAAGCATTCGCTTGTTTTGAAATCACATTGCATGTCTAAAGCAGACTAATAAAATTTAGGTTCCCCTCAACATTTTTGGATAAGGCAGACTTGTGTGAATCTAAAAGTCCCTTGAGTTTTTTCCAAGCGGTCGACAATTACCGTCAAACATCTCTCTGCCGGTTTCCTCTCCCTGTTAAGTGTTAACCATGTTGTGATGTCATGAGTGGGTGTACTTTGAAATCAGGGCTGGCACAGCTTTAAATTGCTGTCAGTAAACTTACGCACTTCTTGCTTAGTGCTTAGCCTGCTTAATCTGGGTTAGACACGCATTCAGTGCTCAAGTGAGTATCCTTGGTTTTTTTTTGTTTTTTTTTCTTATCTTGATCTGATAAAAAAATTGTGTAGGGGGTTAACTAACCTTTATTCTATTACGAAGTTAATATAAATCGCTGTGCATGTTATTTTGTAAGCGGTTTTAGTTTTATGTTCTTTTGTAAATGTTTTTCCTAAAAATGTATTTGATTATTAATACTATTATTCATTTAGCAGAATAAGTGTAGTTTCAATGCTTGTGAAATGCTTTAAATATGTAGTCTTGTTGTGTTTATGAATGTGTAGTACTTTGATCTTACTCCGTGAAATATTTGGCTCCGCTGTCAAAGCTTTGTAGTAATATTTCAGTGTTCTTCTCATAAACAGTGTTTAATGATTTGTGGTGATCAAAACTGCTGTAAGCTGTTTGGTTTAAAGTAAAGCTGAATTAGTGTACTAAATATGTAATACAATTACAAGCTTTATGTAGCTGGAATTTCCTTATACATGTATAACTTTTAATAAAAACATCACTAATTAAGTTAAAATCTAAATGTACATGTACGTGCATACTATTTTATTCAGCATATTGAGTTTACTAATGCAATGGTATTTGTGTGAAATCCTATCTGTGTTTCAGAATGTGCAATATATTTTCTTTCCTGATGGTAAATATCTGGCATTACAGGTAGCTTGTGTGATTTTTGGGTTTCAAAGAAGGCCAGTTTAACACCTCTGACAGCATTCTTTTGACATTGAGAGTCAAAGAGCATGTAAAAAAGGACTTCATTTAAACCAACACGGCAATGAGCAAAACATCTGTCGTCATGAGGAACAATCAAATAATAGCTCTGTACTAAAAGGAAATGCCTGCAGTTTTTTTGTGGCCTTTATGTGAACGGGAATGCAAATGTGAGCAGAAGATGGGTTGTTTTATCAGATCATGAGACATTTCAATTGCCTGCCTTGTTTACACAAAAAAAGCCCTCATTTTGTACAATGAGACTGTGTAACAAGCATTTATGTGATTATGAAAGAGGCTATTAAGGGTGTGGATGGGTCAAACGGACTTTGCATGAATCGCTCCACCTGTAGTACGAGCGTTGAATCATCAAATAGATGAGGTGATCCAGACAAGGTTTTTTTTTTCTTTCTTTCTTTCAAAAGATCAAATAAAGTGCAAGCCAACTCATCTCAACAGTTAGTGAAAGTGGTTTCCGGGGGGGGTAGAGGTGTATTTTCTCTACCTTAAGATAAATGAATGTGCTGCTTTATTTCATAACCACTGGCTTAAGTTTATAGCAAGTTGAGCCGCAAGTCAATAAGTTTTTGCATCAGCATCTGCTTCGTCATATGAGAGGAGAAGCCATGAGATGCTTTTGCAGAGAGAAGACAGTCTGTCACAACTGAACATGGTTTAAGTTGACGACACTTTCTGTAGAAGAATAAGTCAGCTGTCCTCCCTCCCATCTTCAGTTTACTGGTGGCTTACCACAAAGATGATGACTTGGCACGTGGAAGTCAGAAAGCAGCCGTTGTTTTTTTTTTCTTTTTTTAAAGAGATTAGACCTTGTAAAATTGAAACTTCCTCTGCTTGTTTTGGGCAGTTGAGAAAAAGCTGGTAGTGACATGATTTTTATTGTTTTTTACAGACAGTATGAATCTTCGGTTACATCTAAACAATTGTGTGTGTGTGTATATATACAGCGATTGCTGCACATTGTAGAATATTTGTTGCCTTTGTACTCTGCTATAATATGCAGCATCAAGAGGCAGATCATGTGAACGTGTCATGATGCCACACGGTTGCGTAAATTTGCTATTACTGAAGTCATGTCAAATTGTCAACTCCGTTTGAAAACAAATGCCATATTTTCAAGTCGTGTTTTAGATATTTTGTGTACGGTCCCCGGTAGACATTGAATAAATTTTTTCCAAAATATTTTTTTTATTTGAATTTTTCAAGATGTTGTTTTAATGCTTAAATTCAATAAATTACTGGGTTTTAGTAGAAGTAATTAAAAGCATCTCTAAATACTTTTATTTTAAAAAGTGATTTTTTTCAAATTATTTTTCTTGAATCTTGAACCTGCTAACAGGATTGCTGTAAACAGGATGTAGGCTGCGCTCCTGGCAGGTTATGATTGGTTTAAATGGTGAGGTCACATCTGATTGGTTAGAGAGCACGATTGACGCGGACTGACTCACGTGGGAAAAGAAAAGTATCTTGCAAGAAACTGTAAAAAATAATTACGATGATTCACACTATAATATAAAAAATAACATACCAAGGAAAAAACCTGTAACATGGGCAGCGCTAACACATTTAATTTGTTCACTACTTTTTGCCAGCCTTCTCTTCTGGGCTTTTTCAGCATTTGCTGTGCTTCCTGGTGTCTTTATTAAAATGTAAAATTTACGACGACATTTTAGTGCCACCAAAAAATATAAATAAATTAAAATCTAAAACTACGAGAAAGTCGTAGTATGTAAAGAATAAAATCTTTATAGAATAAAGAGCACCCGAAGATATTCTTTGCTTTTAAAATCTGGCAGTTTTATAGCGAAATACAAACAATATATTATAACATGACATATATATTATAGCCTGACATATAGCCGAAATCGTTCTAATGTTCCTTCACTTTTATATCTTGCTGTACACAGAGGAAAAACCATTCATTTGAAAGCTGAGCTGTTTTATATCAAAAGCAACAAAGCAGAACATTATTGCAATGGCTGGGTGTCAGACATGCTACAAAATAATGATTATATATAATACAGTGATCTGATCATTAAAGAGCTTGAACAACACATTACTGTAAGACACAATATAAAACTGAAGCTGAGACTTTGTTTAAAAAGTTCTAAAGGGACAAATATCATTGCTTTTGGGTGGCGCACTATAACGAACCAAAAGGGAAGACATGAACTATTATTTCCAAGCATATGACCCCGCGAATATTACACACATAATTTCTGCTTATAATCCCACATAAATGCCTTTTGGTGTATTAAAAATTGGTTAAATAAGAAAACTACGCAGCCCCCAAAAGCAGTGTGTGAGCTGATGTTGTTCTTGTTCAGTCTTTTAATATCATATTCTTGATATTAAGCCATTTTCCTCAAGTTCTTAGATCTCATCCCAGTAACATGAAGCGGCTGGTCGGATGCAACAATATTCAAATATGCCTAAATTAATTTAATCTAAATGTAATCTAGGTTTAGATTTATTTATATTTTTTGGTGGCACTAAAATGCTGTAGTATTTCTTCACAACCCTCTAATAAAAGCTCTTGCTCTGCTTGAGAGAGAAAAAAAATTTAGCTCGCTCTTTTGCTATTTCGTCAACCAATCAAAGGGGCTGTGATCCGTGTTTCTACTATCGATACACGACAACTCAATCCAGCTATACTAATCATCATCATCAACAGGTGTGCTCGGAGAACCGGATTAGCAAGGTCATAGCGCGATGATCTGATCTTGGATGTGTCATTTTGATCTTGGATGTAGTAAGCGACGTACGAAGAACAGACCCCAGAAATACTGTTTTGTATTTACATTTTGGTAACTGTTTCTTTTTTTATTATTGTTTTTTTTTATTTTAAATATTCCTAGTACCATTGTTACATTCAAGCAGCTAATATATCTGTCACAGTTTCTTTAAGTTAAATTGAACTTTGATGGTTTGCTGAAAAGACCTTTTTGGTTTTAAACCCGATAGGGTTTATGGTCTCACTTCAGTTCTGGTTAAACAAAACCATGTTCATATTTAAATAGTATTTTTGTGGCTTTTTCACAGATTCTACCATTGTCTTTTGATTAAAGTGTACTGACCTAGTTTGGTTTTGTTCATCAAAAACTTGGTGCAGTAAATAAGGTTCTGTAACTGAATGGAATCGAATCACTACTTTGTTTGTTTGGGTGTGCTGTTAATTTTTAACCACTTAGTCAATTCAGCGGTATTAAAACTCATCTGTGATTCATATCCTCCGTTGTACCAACAACTCCGATGACTCATTCTGCAATCTTCCTTCTTCCCTCCCCAGGTGAGTCCATCTCTCTTCCTCTGCTCTGTCTCTACATGTGCCCAAGAAAGTACGGATATAGCAGAGGGCCACTGTGCTGACAGACTTGGTGACATCAGGAACTCCTGCCTTGGTTCCCTCCATCGTGTCTGATGGATCTCAGGCTTGCCTCATTGACGCTCGGAACACTACTTATTCTCGTGACCTCTGGGCCACGGCCATCCGTTGGACAGAAGGTTTACACCAACACATGGGCCGTCCACATCACAGGTGGAGGGCAGGAAGCTGACCGGATCGCCAGAAAGCATGGCTTTGTAAACCACGGGAAGGTGAGTGTTCTGTTCAGACAAGTAATTCTTGTATGTTTGGAAAGCTCGCTTGGGTAGCACGTTTTTTTTTTTTTTGCATGCATGTTTTGTTCAAAATGAAAGTTGTTGCCTGCAGAAGATGCCTTTCTGTCAGTGTAGACAGTTCTTGGAAGAACAGTGGGTAATGGTTCACCTCAAAATCAAAAGTAAAACAAAAAATCATAAAGAAAATAGTTTTAGGGCCTTTTTTAGGGTTCTTTTTTGCACTGTGATATTACTTTTTTCATTTTTATTTTTTATTCATTTTTAAAATAAATAACAGAAAAAAGTCTGTATGAGCGTAATGAATACTTTATGAATATACAATTTAATGACCAAGTACTAGACTCGCATTCTGTGACCCACAATTATTTTTAGTGTTGGAAAAAGGATTTTTTTATGTGCTTAATTAAAATAAAATAAAATATTTATTAATATTTCAGAATATTTTAATTCCGGAAATGGCCTTCATTAAAAAAATATATTTATAATTATTTGTTTTTTATTTAAAATGCTTTCCTTTCCTTTTAATTTTGGGATCAAATATGACCCAGACATTTTTTTTTTAAATTATTATTAAGTCATGCGATCAAGTCAACCTTAGGCAGAATTCAGGGTTATTATCAGTCATGAATTAGTGTAAGTACAGTATATGTGAACAGTCTCACAGTTTTATTATTTAGTGTTTGTTAACATGAAAATTCGTTAGCAGTACTGTTCGTAAATATGGTTGTCATCCCAAACACATCCACATTACTTTGAAGTGAACTTTTAAAGCAAAGATCTCAAAGTGTGCTGCTACTGCACAATAAGGTTCTAATTATTAAAGATGCAGATTTGTCCTTTTCTTTCTCTCGTTTCCCCATTCTTAGGAAATTCATGCATTTTGAACATTTCCTGCATGTTACGTCTGAATGCTCTGGCTCTCTCTGATGGAATGCATAAAACATCTTCCTCGTTCTCCGCTTGTCATTTGATATTCTCAGCTTGTAACAGGCCCTTGACTGTAAGCTTGAGCAAAATGAGCCGCGACCTCACTTCCTGACCAACATACTTTTTTTTTTTTTTTTTTTTTTTTTTTAAAAATGCAGAGCCTGTAGGTTTTTTTTTTTCTTTTCTTTTTTTTTTTTTTTACTTCAGATTAGACCGTATCACAGCTTCTTTCTTTTAAACACCACTAATCAGATTTTTCAGTTCCCCTATGTAATTGAAAGCACATTATAAGAGTCGATAGCCAATTCATTAGGTTAGATGATTAATTTAGATGTATATTACAGCCTGTCTTTCCAGTAATGGGTTCAGTTTAAAAGACAAACAGCCCAGTGTCCAGATGGTACTGTAAAGCCAGGTGATGAATGGATCCCTGCATGCTTTATAGGGAGCTCTGAATATGCTGCGGTTAGTAATTGCTGAAAATGAATGCCTTGGGGTCTACGTTGGCATACAGTCTTGTATCAGAGAGAATATATACGGGACCTTGTGACAAAATGATTAATGGCTTTGACCTTTGACCTCATGAATCTATTTATAGAC
>JAUMHP010000052.1:4925395-4957790 GCA_032361065.1 Enteromius trimaculatus | reverse complement strand
ATATACACAATATTTTCTGCAGGCCGCATATGACTGATGCAATTTGGAATTATCTTTTCATCAATGTGAACCACGAAGCAGGATGAAGCAAAAAAAAAAATTATAAAAACACCAATGCCATACTATATACTAGTGTTCTAATAGATGCATAAGCAAAAAAAAAAAAGAAAAAAAAAAAAGAAATGATAGTTCAGTTTTCCGTAAGTGCAATTGCTTTCAACATCCTTTTAATTGCTATTTGACAATCTAATGTTTTGGTTTTGGGAGACAAAAGAGACAATTGTTGGGAGACAATTTGTTTTACAGGGCAGGTCGAGCTGGTTCTAATGAGACGACGCGTTAAATGTATGACATTGCTTGCGTAGCCTGGTCCTGCTTCTCGCTTTGATTTAATGTTCGGAGCTTATGTTGAAATCTCTTTGAAAATCCATACTTCAGGCATTCTTTCGGCCTCCTCTGACGCAAATGAGAACCATGTGTGCATTTCCTTAAATATGCAGCAGACTGCAATTTTAAAAAGACCAAAAATCGGAGAAAATGTTTTTTTTCTGTTTTAGTAGGTTTAGATAAACTAATTTAACACTGTGTGCAAGGCTCTAATGGTGCGGAGATGCAGCATTGGTTCTCCTGAGCGTGAAGAAGTTAAGGAACTTTCAAAGGCCAACAGTTTCGCAGCTCTTTCAGATAGACGTTAAACTCTCTTCTCCACTGGAGCAGGGTGGTGCTGCTTTGATGAACAGTTTTTTCCCCCTACAGCGTTTAAGCCTGGAGGTCAGTGGCGGCCCGTTCTGCAGCTTGTTGACTTGCTGACACACGGCGCTGGTTAATGGTGCGGCCCGCGATCCATCTGCACCAGCTTCTTTGGCTCCTCTGAAAATAAAGATTAACTTTCCACTGCTCTTGCGCGCTCCATTTGTGTTTTTCCATCGACCACAGTAACTTTTGGAAAAGGTGCTTATCTAGAGCTTTAAAAAACAATTTAGTTCCTGACTTTGCCACTCTAGTCTGTCACCCTCACAGGAGCTTGTTGCGCTCTTACCAAGATTAAAATTGCCCATGGTCTGACAGATAGCATCCCAGTACCCATACGCTTTCCCTGCATGGGCGGTTTTAACAGCGCTCCCCTAAAAAGTCTCGCTGACTGCGAGGAAACGTTATGTGAGACTCCTTTGACCAAAGCTAAAATAGAGGTTCGGTTTATAGAGGCCAAACATTTTTAATGCCTCAAGTTACTGCATTGCGTTTATTTTTAAGACTCTATCATGGAAGTGGTTTGTCCTGTGCTGTGGCATGAAATGGAAAGGTCTGTGTGTAAATTTTTATGAATGGTAATATATGGCCACTTCCATTACAACACATTTACAAAGTGCTTGTTTTCTTACAGACAAATGAGATTTCAAGACCGAGCTAACCAGGTTAATATTGGCCAGGTTAAGGAAAGGTGTAATATTGCTTTTCTGTCATGATGGGCCAACAATAAAACTATAATTTAAAAAAAAAAAAAAAAAAAGTCCTTTGACTTGGTTTCTATGGTATTTAAGTTTTTTTTTTTTTTTTTTTTTTTTTTTTTTAAATCAGTCTAAGCAAATGCTTGACAACAGTGCTTTCAAAAATTATATTTTACTGGTCTCACCTTTAATGAGAATTTTTAGTGGCTTTGTGAATTTTAATGTTGGCATCTTATAAGAAAGAGAACAGCAGTCTTGTTTGCCTAATGGGATTTTAATTAAACACCATTATTTTTTTCTTAACATTTCCTAAAAGGGAACTTCAGCACCTCACTTTTAAAGTGTCAAAAGTGTTTTTCATGAGCATTCATGCCATTTTCCTCATCATTTGAGACCGTTTTTAAAATGCTTTCTTTATATTGCAGGTGATGCATGCAAATCTGTGATGATTTGATTTTCTTCAAAAATAAATACCTGCTTTGTTGTTTTTGGCTGTTCAATGGGAACTTTTTAGAGACCACAAATGAAACTTGCTACTTCCTGTTATGGGTGTAGTCCTGTATCTGGAGATTTAAAAGTGTAAAACTCACTCAAAATATTTATTTTAAAGAAGTGATTCTCGCCAAAATTTAGACACTTGCATGTTGTCTCAAACCCATATTTTTTCTTTCTTTTTTTCCTCCCAGAAACGAAAAAGGGTGAATTTTGAAGAATATTCTGTCTGTCCTTATAATAACAGTAAATTTACAGTAAATTAAATTTAAACGGTAAATAAAATTTTGTAAGAGTAAGATAATATCTGACTGTGTTTGACTGTATGCAGTGTATTCCTAGCATTCTGAAGCCATGCAGTTTGTATTTCTCACTTTGTGAGGAATGGGCGAAATGTAAATTATTAATTGATAACTGATGCCTCTCAATCATTCAATAACTTAAAATTAAATCTCTTCAATATTTCAACTGTATCAACTGAACAATTTGTTCATGACTCCTCTTCTTTTAAACTTAGCAGGGAAGTTATAGTAATTTATAAATGCACAGTAATATATTAAAAAACATTTTAAGTTGAGGTCTATTAATCACAAAACCATTGTTTAGGAAGGTTTGAATATTGTACACACACAGTATGAGCTTTCTCACTTTTGATGATGCTTTTTTTTGTCATTTTGTAGATTGACAGTCCCAGTCCCCCAGTGCTTTCGCTGTATTGAAAAGAGTGTCCTGGAAATGCTTCTGCGTCTCTAAAGTAAAAAAAAGTGTCAAACGTTATTGCTTTTAGTGTTCCACTAAAAGGAACGTCATATGGGTTTGAAACTACATGAGGGTGAGTGAATCATGACATGGCTTTTATTTCTGGGTGAATTATTTCTTGAAGGTCCCAGAACAGGAAATATTATTTTGTCTGGTTCTTTTTTTTTTCACTTTGGTAAGGAACACAGTTTAGGTTTTAATTTTTTCAAACCCAAAATAGAAATGATTAGCTGCTGTTTATTCATATGCCATCTAAACAAACACACTGTATATGAAGATGAGACTGAAGAGAAATGGATTTGCTCCAAGCTCAGTTATGTAAAGCGGTTGAATTCTGTAGAATTGACGTCTTCAGTGGCGTCATTGTTTGGTTCTGTAATGAGGGTTTGACATTTAAGCTTTTTCAAGTACTCCTACTTCACACATGTAAAAGTGTTTTTCTTTTCTGTGCAGACCTTTTCGCTTCTTAAGTAGCTCTGTGGTTAGCACAGTAGCTACCACGGAGCATCTCGTTGTGAAACACTGGGAAATTCTTTGCTTTACGTGCTAAATTGTTCCATGCGTTGGGTTGCACCGTCACAAACGTAACGCCTTTTAATTATGTATTTATTTTCCAACCAGTCAATCATATCAGGGTTTTTTTTTTTTTTGGAGTGTATTCACCTTGGGAAATCAATCAACAGCAATGGGATGCAATTCATTTAAACATCTATGAATGAATTCAGTGCGGCTCATCTTGAATATTGTGCATCAGTAGGCATGAAAGCAATGTAAAAACATGGAAAATGTGATGCCAACTCGCTTGACAGTGCAACATGTTATTTTTCTGGACAAGGTTTTTGGTCTGCCTTTTTTTGCAGTTACTAAAACTTAAGATGTTAAATTCATTGCCTACCATGGGCTGTTTCTATAGTAACCATGGGTAGTCAGGTATAAATACTTCTGTCAATGACCTCTCTATCTATCTATCTTTTTTTTTTTTCCTTCCCCCACAGGACATTTTTTTTCCCAAAAATCTCTATTTAATAATGCATGAGCTGAAGGAGACCTGTTATGTTTGGAAAGCTGGAGTTTGTTTTTCAGGCATAATTGATTAACCAGCTACTAATGTTAAAACCTGCATGCACAGATTGTTTTCCAAACGTTGAAATGCCTTGCTTTTAGTGGAGCCATACCCATTGATCATGTTTAATTGATTTATAATGACTCTTGCAGATAGGTTTTCCAAAATACTCGTCCTTCACTTCACCTCTTATAGAACTTTTAGAACCTGAAGTTCTTCTAAATTGCCCAGGACTCTTAAAATATCCACTGTGGGAAGAACATTGAATCAGATCACGGAGCCATTTCCAAAAAGTTGCTCTTTACTAGCCTCTTTTGCGCCAGTGCTTCATTAACTCTGCTCGACTCCCAGACAAGAAGCAACCCACATCTTCCTCTAAACGGTTCCTTCACAGGTTTAGACATTATAATTTTTTCTTTTGGCAGCAGTGAGAGTTTTCTTCTCTGTCCATCTCTGGGGAAGGTACCGTGCAGCTGGAACCTCGTCTTCTGGCCGTCTTCATAAATCTGAATAAAACTTGTGAATGACCTCAGCAGAAAGAAAAACGATGATAATCTTGCGACGATGTGTGGAGATGCTCTTCACTGGAGTATCACGCTTCGTGGCTCAACTTATGCTTGGTGCACCTGCACTGTAGAAGCACGTCCTAATGTACCATGGATTCTGCTGGGAATATTGAGTATTTGTGAGGTCCAATTTCCTCTAAATGTGTATGGAAGGTTGGTGGAGAGAATGGGCTGCGACGTTGATCAATTGCTGTGGGCGATTCTTCAATCCCTGCTGAGAATAGACAGAGCCGGAATGAGACTCAATGAGTTGGAGAAGGCAGAAAAGTGAAGATTTATGAGTGATGTGTAAGAAATAAAAACCTACAAAGGATTAGGAGAAATGGAAAAGTGTTTTAGAAAGTTGATAAGATTAGACTACAATTATGTAGCTTTTTTGAAGATTTATTTGGGTTTGTGTATATAGTCATCAAAGAAAAAACTTGGCAAAGATACTTCAGTTTTTACAAAAATACATCCTCTTGAGAAGTAAATCCGTTTCATAGAATTAAATTCTTAAAGGTGCTGTATGTACGTTTTTGACTCTTCTAAAGCCAAAAAATTTTCTATGTCACACAGTCATGTAGATATTTCTTTGAAAAATAATGCTATGTTCAGTAATTCTTCAGTAACCTTTTCAGGTGCTAGTTGGCAATATTACATTCTGCACCTGTATGATCCTGCCCACTTCCAGCTGTCGGGAAACACAGCATATTGCTGTCAAGTGATCATGTTATGTTTACGTAGCTGTTTTTTAAAAATCGATTTAAACGGTTTAATATGTAACCAGTGAGACAATAACCATGTACTTCAATCAGTCATGGATGCACTTGGTGTTGAAAATGGTGTTGGCACAACCTTTGTTAAGGGAAGCCGCTAGTTATCTTGTTCTCTAGCGTGGTTTCAGCCCATGGCTTCAGCTCCAGTGAACACTGCTGACATGGGGTGTGGTTGTTTCTTAAGACTTTATATAAACACGGACAAGCACTTTTTCCTATCCAAAAGCTTTAAATGGGATATACATTTTTTTTTTTTTGTTGATGTCACGGGTGTCATCAAGTTTCTCTGAAACATCTCCTTTTTAGACTTCTCCGTAATCTTGCTCTCACACTTGCCCTTGTCCTTGTTTAGTTTGTAAGTGGTTGCTGGCGTATCCTAAGGTCAGGCTCATTACAAGATAAATTATGCTATTAAACAGTGTTTTCACAGCGCTCCCTTTCAGTGCTGAGTCTCATAGAAATGCAGGAAGACATGCTCTTGTCAAGAAATGATTTAACCATTTCATTCTTTTCTCCGTGTTTGGTCAGACAGCCTAACATTTAAAAAAAGTAATGTGTAAATCAACTTTTTTCATAAAGTGGTGTTTGATGTGTGCTTTTAATACCAAGTTACTGTGAATACTTTCTGAAGTGTTTATGATTGTTTTTATCATGTCAAACAGTTGAATATATTACAGTGGGACATTTTTCAGTGTTCTGCGGGTCTTAAAAAGTCATAATTTGCTTTTCCACAAATGAACGCTTTAAAACGGAGTGGAATGTCTTGCATTCATAAATGTTGTGTGCACTGCAAATAAATATCTTCCTCAGTATTTTTGTCTTGTTTTAAAATCCAAATATATACACACCCTTAAATCAAGATGCGTTTACTTGAGAGAGCCGTTTTAGTCATAATCTTAATTGTTTTGTTTGCTTCAAGCCATTTTACCTTCATAAATCCTGCAGAAACACCGTTCTTGTATTCATTTTTTTTTTTTGGGGGGGGGGGGGGGGGGGTTGCATTATTTATTTATTTATTTTTCTCATCTTTTGTCAGCGCTGTTGATAGATTTTGGAAGCTGACAGAAAAATATCCAGATATCGACTGGTGAATTGGCGTGGCCAATTATAGTAATGCTTTATAGATAAATTGGACTGATGCATGACATTGATGCGCATCTATAGAGACTGATTTCAATTGCAGAGACTAATTGCTCCATTTGCACAATGAGTCAGATGGATTGTTCCCTTGATTTGTAATTGCTCTCGAAACGATCACAATTTTGCCCAGCACTAGCACATTTCCCACAGTAAACATCTGTGTTTCCACCTTCAACTCTGACTCGTCTACTCGTTTCCGTTTTATTATTCTACTTGCTAGTTAAAGTTTCAACTGCTGAGCGTGCGTTTGCTTTTATGAGAGAGAAGATAGCAAAAGGTAGTTAAAAAGCGATGCATGGCAGAGGCTAATTTTAGATAATAGCACTGACCAGCAGTTTCCCACACACATTAGAGCGGTGTCATTTAGTCCGACCCCTGAGCGACGAGTCAGACAGAGAGGTCAGATTCTTGTCAAGTAATGCCATTATTATGTGGTTATTGTATGCTAGCATTACTTCAGTGTCTTGGCTAATGCTCAGGTAAATATCTTAAATACAAGATTTACAGCATTCTTTAATTACAGGTCATAGTTTTTGGTCCTAGCTGCAAGATCTCATTCCTGTTTCTCATGAGCAGTCCTGAGAAAGGGACATGTCTGAATAAAACAACAGTTTTTTTACTAACTTTATTTGTTTTTTTAATCTTGCCGTTTTAATTTTACTCTTATTTTACAAAACAGGACAATCATGAATTAAATCCTATCATAAAATAAATCTTGATTTGTATTCTTTCTGTAAGTCATTCTTGGTTTTAAAGAGAATGACATTCAAATTATTTTTTACAATTATTCAAATAATTTCTTACAATAACTTCGGTAAGAGATGCTTGATTTGTTCAGAGCTGATTTTCATATTGAAATTTATTAATAGTTATTAATAGTTATTAATAGGACACCGATCTGTAGCTGATTTGTGTTGCGTCTCTTAAGAAGGAACATTATGCCTTTTTAAAAGGGTTGCATGCAAATGGTGGTGCATGACGAACTATTGTGTTTTTGGTGATTTAAAGTTAATAATTACAAATATTTATTGTGGTGTAGCTTGGTCTTAAGAGTAGATCAGGAATGTGTAGGTTGCTTCGAGACATAAGGAACAGATTTAGCAAAGGCATGCCAACTGTTTAACCAACACTGATATCATTTTCAGATGTGGATTGTAAGTTTTAGTGTAGATAAGTGTTTTTTTTTTTTCTTCTCCTCTGCATGCCTTTCCTCTCGCATGTTTCCAGGCAGTTGAGATGGTTGTCTGATGGTGGTCTGATATGACAAGGCCAGCATATCTCCATCTGCGCTCCCCTGTGCCCCGGAGCCGCTGGATTCAGGCCCGTCGGAGATTGATGCTCATCTTTTTCGGCCTCTCTTATCTTACACAATACACCCATACCCATCCTCAGTCTATTTCCCTTTGTGACTAACAAAGCTCTCAGAGCTCTGAATGTGCTTATTACCCATCTCTCTTTTTGCTGTCTCTCTTCACGATCAATTCTCCTGTTATTTTCTGTCGTTATTGTTCTCTCGTTAACCGCCAAGCGTGCCGGCCTCTCGCTAGCGGGTCAATAAATGTTTCATCTCTCCTTTCAGTCTGTCATCTCTTTGCTTTTTTAAGGTTTTTATTTTTAACCTTCTCTGTTTGATGCTTGCTTTCTGTGATTATTGTGGTATTTACTGGGTCGCAAGCTGTCAGATTGCCTTTATTGCCTCACTGGCTTTGTTTGGGTGGAGATGTTGGTATCAACATGTTGTAATCCAGCCTGTATGCTGAGGACGTCATGGAAGAATAAATGTAGAGCCGTTGTCCTCGATCTTTCTTGACAGGGGTTCCGATTACACGTTGCCGCCCTTTTGAATAAAGCATGGCTTTGTTGCAGCGAGCCTTGTGGAAAAATGAGTTTTGTGTCTTTGAATTTATCGCTTAAAAATGTAGTTCACTTTTGGGTGGGTCTGTATTCATTTTACTGATGGAGGTTTCTTTAAACCTGTTGGTAAAATCAATACTGGTCTTGCAAATGAGCATGCGTCTTGCTCTACAGCTGTCTGCTAGATCTTTTGCCTTTCTATAGTCTGAATCTATAGCTCAACCGCTTGAACTCCGGCTCACTCCAGACAGTTAGCTTTCATCAAACCGAGAGAGAAATCGATCCGCATCCGTGCCGGTTTGATGCCTCTGGCCCTCTGGATGATCTTGTCATGTGTGATTGTGCAGTCGGCTGACAGGAGATTGACTTGTTCACTGTTACTTGTACTTGAGGCTGTTGGACATGCAGAGCTGTCTGTGTTTCTCTCTTTGTCAATTTTTCTTTCATCTGGATCATTAAGGTCGTGCACTGGTCCACAGCTGGGCTTCGTACCAGTGATCTTCAGTGTCTCATTTGCTTTCATTTAAATTTTATGTTACAGAAACGGACTTGTGACAAATCCAACATTAAGACACTGTCTTTGAATCAAATTTTGATGTTCACCCAAAAATTAAAATTTTCGTAATTTGCTCCCCTCGTATTGTTTAAAGCTTTGTTGTCTTTGTAACATGCATAGATTTTGATCTGGAAGTCAATAGTCAATATATCAATGTTTTCCAGTGGCTATTTAGTAAAAACACGCTTTTATTTTTATCTAGATTTTTTTATGTTTTAGTTACTACATTTTGAAACCCTTTGAATCTACAAAATGACTGTGTATGCATGTGTGTGTAATATATTCATGCGCACACACACACAAACACATGAATGCACAAGTTGAAAGGTTTTACTGGCCGGTCCCGCCTCCCTCTCTCTCTTAAAGAAATCTCTAGGATGTGGTGAGCTAAATGTATCCTTGTGTTTTTTTTCCTCAGGTTTTTGGAGATTATTATCACTTCAGGCACAGCAGAGTGGTGAAGAGGTCTTTATCAGAGCACAGAGGAACACACATTCGTCTGCACACAGAACCTCAGGTATGTGTGAAATGTAGAATCCCGGGCTGCCTCAGAGCAGCCCTTTCCAGACATCTTTCCCCTAACAAAATCTAAGGTTATGTTGACAAATCCTTGGCTAAATGAACCAAAATACTGAAGCCATTGAGATCTGAATGGGTCTCAGAGAAAGTACAGAAATTGCGCTTTACACAAAAAAATAGCCGCTGAAAGCTGGTTTTTAAGGCACTTTAGAGACACACAAATAATCATTGCGAAACCTTGAAAGTTGTAGAATTTGCAGCATGAGATATATAATCTAATTCCATTTTCTCAACTTCTACACAAAACAGTCTTGCGTTGACCATTTACATACTACCTACTACCCATTTTACAGTTTTATAAGTTTGTCTAATCAAAAATTGATGTTTAGTGTTCGTGGCTAGAAAATAAATGTCATTTTAGGGGGTTGCAAAAATTGCAGGCCTCATATAAAATGAATAGAAAGCGAAACTGTTCATATAATATTTAGTTTGACTTCCTGAGGTTGATAATCAACATTTTATGAAGGTTAAATGCATCCTTCAGTGATCTTGTGGGAGTTTCAGCTCCTAATTTGTGCTGTATTCGTGGAAATTGCCTTGGAGCAAGTTTGTTAGAGCAAGTTATTTGCATTGTGCTGATTTATGACACTTTTATTTGGGGTTATATGACTATTTTTTGCAGCATGCCTTTTATTTTATTTTTTTCTCGGATCTTTAAAAGGACACTGCATGACTTTGGCTTTCATTATTTCCCTTTCTCTGGCTGTTCGTAGACCTTGTATCATCAGGAACTCCAGCTAAAGACCCAATCACTTTGCTAACATAAAGGAGCATCACTCAATTTTCAAGTCATTCATCATTATCCGTCGTTCTTCAGCACTTTCTCCTTTTGTAGTTTTTTTTTTTTTTTTAATTGAGGGCGGACCGTTTTTTCTTATTGTGAATCTTTCCATTCGCAGCTTTGCATGCTGTTCTCGTGAAACTTATATATCAGAACTCCTCAGTTTCCTCCCCTGTGCACGTTCCTTTTAAGATCACCAAATAAAACCCTTTCGGGTTCTCTTGTCACAGCTTTGAAATACGAGCGTTTAAAGCGGTGCTGCTCGCTTTGCATCAACCTGACATCTGCGTATGTTCACTACAGCCTCAGTATTTGTCGCTTAACGGCTTTTCTGATCCAGATGTTGAGTTCTGATGCGGCGTGAAACACTAACCCTGCAATTTGAATGCCAGAGGACTGCTGAGGGCTAGAACCCCCTTAATGGAAATCACGGGCTCGACCCATATGGCCCATTACTCACTTTCTAGAGGGGGTTAAAAAGTCCATCTTGTAACATGGCTGCAGCGCCACGCTCCATCAGTGTGAATGGCCTCCAGGAGCAGAGCGACTTCCCTTGAGATGGAGAAAGCACTCCATTGTGCGGTGTTCTGTAGTGATGAGGTGTGTGAATAATGAACCTACCTGGGTGCCAACACAATGACAGAGAGTCATTGCACACGGCCCTGTTTGACTCATTTGTCCATCTCAAATTCATTTCTAGAAAGTCGCTTTTGTTCGTGAGCGCTAAATGATTAGTCCTTGTTGGTACAATGGAGCTGGTTGTCCTCTGACAATGCATTCAATGCATGAAATTTAAAAGACATCAGTCTTCTGGGAATTGCATAAGATATGCTGGAGGCTGTTTTTTTTTTTTTTTACTTGTTTCTAAGTATAGACTGAAATGTATAAGTCATATGTTGTGTATATATATTTTTTGTCACTATTTCTTCTCTGTTCTAGCTTGTACATATTTATATACAAAAAAAAATGTTTTTGTCATTATTTCTTACTTCTAGCCTTTAATATACTTATGCTACTGCAACTTTGCTTTGCTTAATTGCATTTGTCAGTTGCTTTTTCTTTTCTTTTTTTTCATAAAAACAGATTTTGTCATTGCCGCTGTTAACATCCAGTTGCCATGTGAAACAACACCCTAGAAATCTCCAATGATTGTGGAACAGTTATGATTAGTCAAACTGAAAATCAGGAAAAATTAAGGCTGCACAATTTATCACAATTACAGATGCCACAATTACATAATTGTTCAAAGTGGTAATTAATCATTCAAAATCCACTTATGTTATTCTGTGTGCTTAAGAACATGCTTTCTACATGTTATCTTAAAGGGCTTTGCATTGTTTTAATTATCATTTTAGTATAGCATTATGATACTATGCATATTTTAACTTTATTTTTTACATTTTTTTTTTTTTTAACAAATTGCTAATGATAAATTGAGAAGGACAGTTTTAGTATTTCAGGTAATCCAGTCCATATTGCATCACTTGCTCAATGCCGGTAAGCTTGTAGTAAAGTACTTAAATGGCACTTTAATTTATTCACCTAAACTCTTCAAGTTAAACAAATGCACAATGTAAACACATTACAATTAATATATGAAATGTATGATTTATTTATTTTTATTTTTTAGCAAATTCTTACAAACTAAACTAATGTTCAGTAATAAAAACGGTAATATTCAGTGCTATTTTGGTCAAACTACAGTTGATTAAAGTAATAATAATGTAATCAAAATAATGATTACATTTTAAAATATTTTTTCAAAATACTAGACAAACTACGGCTGAACAGAACTGGATTAAATCTCTAGTTTGAATCTTTTGATGAGTTTAAAAATAAATGCACTTTGTCAGCATTTATTGTCATGTTTTTACCAATGTAGCTTTTTCTTGCGCCATCTTGTGGAGTGCTCATTTTAAAATCAACTTAAAATCAAACTGAAATCACATAGAACATGTCTATATTATTTCAGTGAAAATGATCATTTTTCAAACTATTAGCAGCTCTTTTGGGATTCCTTTGCAGTTGTTGTAGCATTATATGAAAAGATTGACCTCAGCAGAAGGTTGACTCATTTAGAATGATTGACTTTTGGTCATTTTGATAATGCAAATGGCTATAACACTGAAGGCAGTCACTCTTGCAGTTGTGTGAAGATGTTGCCCGTGTAAAGTGTGTTGGTCATGTTGGCTGCCCTCTCAGCGGGTCCCAGTGGCATTTCCCCTCACTGCCCTTCTCCGCTTCCTGTTGTTGAATTCTTTCGCTCAATTCAGCTTCAGAAAGAGCAACCTTTTAGAGCACCGTTTTATCTCAAGCAATAGTGACTTTTGACAAACATGAAATGCTAATTACATTTATTTTATGCAGTCTTTGTGCTTTTTTTCTTTTCTAAAGATAACATAATTCAAGAGATTTTAAATTACTGCTGGTTAAAAATACTACTTACAGGCCTAATCACAGTGAGGTGGTGCTCAAGGTGAACGGCACAGACTGTATAGACTATTTAAATTGAGCAGTGCAACGTTTTATGTTCCTTTTTAACTATATTTGATTTTGATAATGAACAGGTTTTCAAGTTAGCAAAATATATTGCGTGTGCTTGAGGCGCCAGCGTGATCACTGCATTTTTTACCTTCTATGAGAGGAAACAGTTACTCTGTATTTTATGGTCATACAGAAAGATGCTAAACACATATTTCAAAACTGTAAAGCATTTGCAGAACAAAGAAAACAAAGGATGCCGCTTAATGCCCTCTTTTCCGTGAGCTTGTCCCTCAGTCCATTTGTTTTCTTTTGTTTTGTAATCTTTATATTATCTCTTTTTTTTTCTGTTTTATACTATTTTATTGATTGATGCGTTGTAAAATAATGCTGACATTGTCCTTGAAATAGACTATAGGAATTAAAAGAATCCATAAAGGCTTGCTTTGTTTGTTTATTAACCTAGGAGGGATGCATAACGAGACGGAGTAGGGAGGAAGAGGAGGACTATTTAAGGGGAAGGCTTATGGATTTGATTGGATGAGACTGATTAGGGGATTGGAAACAGCTGTAAATAATCATTGTGTCCAAGCTTCTCCTGAAACCTGTTTGTCAACATCACTTATCCATTTTTTACTTCCATTTTGATAGTAATATGACAACAATCACATCTCACACATAGAATGCACAGTCATAATGTTTGGGAATATTCACCCAGAATTTAAACACAACCACATGATATTAGAAAAAAAAAAACATTTTAGAAGAGAACGCAACATCACAGTTGTTTGAACCAATGAGCAATATACTGTGTCCCCAACCAGTCGTTTCCAATACATTCCACGCAGATTCGGCTTATCTCAAACAAGCCTTTTACCGTACAGTAGCTCGCGGTGATCTTCGCTGCTGCTTCAGTTCAGTGCGTTACATGACTTCCCCCTAACAATGATGTCTTTCCTGTGTCATAGCATTTTCTGTGTTCCCGCATAATACCACTTTCCTTCCCACGCGCAATTTGAATGGCCAGATCTGTATGTGCAAGACCAATATTATACTGTATGCTACGTGAATCTAATAAATGATCAAGAAAGAGCATGCATTTAATCTTAATGGCTAAATGCTTTCTGTGAATATGATTTAAGCAACTGACTTTATTATCTGCATTTCCAGTTAGGGTGTTCCAGATCATTTCCATCCGGACTCCATTTATAGTCAAGATTTTATCAAAACTCTCGGTTCTGTATCACTCAGTCCATCTTCATAGCTTCAGAAATCCATTTCCTATTTCTGAGTCCTTTGGCAGCATTCATATTCTCTTTGAAACACATTTGGCTTAAGTCAAAACATCAGAGCTGTCATAGATGAAGCAACATCAGTCATGAGGTTATTCATAATGCATTGCTTTGCCAACAGAGTACTGGCTCTAATTGAGCCTAATTTCAGACGAGGCCGATCTTTAAAAGTTAGAAGCGCTTATGTGTGCTACTTTTTTAATTACCGTATTACTCTTGCTAATTAATCAACAGGGGGAAAGTGATAAAATGTTTAGACAACATGTCTATCTCAAATAACTTGCCAAGCAGACAGCCTCAGATCTTAATACGGCTTCCTATCAGCACAAGGTTTTTTTTTTATTTTTGGGAGTCTGAGCTCAAGTGATAACATTAGTGGCTCTTGCAAAAGATCTTACTACAAAGAATATAAAATGATCTACTTTAAAACTTAAAATACGGTATTTGAAGCTTTTTATTTATAATGTTTGTGTTTGGCAGAACAGAGAAATTAATACATGTTTGGAACTGAGTGTGAGTAAATGATGACAGAACCTACATTTTTTAGGTTAACTATAACTTTAATTTTCTTTCCAGCTTTTCAAAGATTTTCTCATATATATATATATATATATATATATATATATATAGCACAAATTATGTGGGTTAAATGCTATAATTTAAACCTTGAGATTAGTATTGTAAATAAATGCCCAAATGCCCAATTTTAAGCAATATTAACCGTAATGCTAAACTAAAGCTTTGCAGGAAATGTTTGATTTTGTCAAACACAGAACCTCTGACAACATGACCTGATCTTTGGACAGCTGTCAGTACACAAATGAATAGGTTGATTATTAACTAATTTACCCGAGTAAAGCAGAAATAGAGCACTTCTGCCAATGATATGATGATTTCGTCAAGACACTGTGACCTTGAGGGACGTTGAGAGGTTGGTCAAATGTGTCCTGGTTGTTCTTCGGGCTTGTAATCATTTCTACAGGCCTGTCATTCTTTTTCTGACCACTTGCTTCACTTACCTGTCACATGTCTGTCCATTTCATCCACTAAAAGTCATTCTAGACAGTGAGCAGTGGGCTCTGGCATTAGCAGCGCTAAGCTGTCAATCACACAATCTGCCTCCGTCTGCGTTTCCTGCCCTGCTGCTAGTCGCTGCCCTAGAGGAACAGCTTCCCGTCCTTCAACAGGCCTCTCTGCCTCTATTGAATTGTGAGGAGACCAAAAACAGAACTGGGTGTCTGTCAGCAGCTTTCGTCAGCACATGAAATCAAAATGTGACCATATTTACTATAATGCATTGTACAAATTTCATCATTACTTGCTATTCTTTCGTCAAGATGCATTAACTTTCTCATTTCTCTGCTGATATTATCAAGGCTTTGTGGCCTGGGAAAATTAATCGGCAATAAAATGCATTCTTATCGTTCAGTGTTCATATTTGTAGTTAAACTGAATATTGTGTTTCATACTCGTGCAGATTTGTTGCCACTGTTATTACAGTTAATGTTTCATGGAATATTTATTCATGCATTTTTTTTAACTACAAACAGTCTATTCTGGATCTGATGGAGAGGAAACTTTGAAAAGAAGTGCATCACATATGTCTCTGACTGTTTGTTGTCTCTCAAGGTAATGTGGGCGGAACAGCAGGTGGTGAAACGAAGAAAGAAGAGGGATATTTACTATGAGCCATCCGATCCGAAGTTTGCACAGCAGTGGTACTTGGTAAGTAAACAGCTCATCTATTTGTTTGCGCGCACGTGTGTGTGTTCGTTGAATGTTTGTTCATTCGCGAGCACAGTACCTCCCGCTCAGGTCGGATGGTCTGGGTGGGCTGTTGTAATGTTCTGTTTGAATTCGTAGGACTCTGTTCCTTTTGCCCCTATTAAATGGGACATTGTGTAACAGTGAACTTGTTGCCATTATGGTCATCCGGTGGAGCTTAAAGTTTAATCAGCCGGTTGTGATTTGGCTCTTCGGAAACATTCCAGACATGCCTGGCCTTCACTATCCATCAGTCTTTATACATATGCTCTCCGGAGATGACAGTCCTTCTGTGTCACTGTTTTGAAGTGGCCATATTCATTTGAAATATAATTTCTATGCACAATTTCTTATGCAAAGAAAATGTTGTTGTAAGTTTGACTGTATTGTTTAATTTCTACTCTGCAGTTTGAGGAAAATACACATTTGCATGAGCAATGAGCAGCATGTGGAATCACTGTCAACACTACCAAAATAGCAATAAAATACAGAGATAAGCAATGCTGAGAAAACAGCAGAGGCAGCAGACTAAGCATGCATCTCTACCTGTTTGTTACTTGAAAAGACAATTAGAAGTGTCCCAATTCTGTCTTGTGTAAATATTAGCCACGTCCCTTAACTAGACGTGTCCAGATGAGAGCGTGTGCACAAGCATCTCTCTTAGTTCTAATTGTGTTTGAGTATATGTAGTCTGGCGTTTATCCTTCTATTATTAATCAAGATCTGCACCACCTCTTTGATTGGATAGAAATTTCATTTGGACTATCTCAATTTATCTTTTTTCCCCAATTGAGGTTTACAAAGGCTTTTTCATATCGAGCTAATATTCAGATTATTAATGGATTCTTAGGCTGCATAGAAGTGTAGCTTTTTTTTTTAATATAAATACTCTATTTTGCGGTTCACTTAAGTGTTTTCTTATTTTGTCAATTTGTTGGGCAGTCGTGTAATACATTTCACTTCATGTCATACCATGTATGTGAATGTGACAAATAAATAAATTTGAATTGATTCAAGATGATGGTTGTAGAACACTTATGGATCAGCTCTAATACTGTAATGTAGACCGTCAGGCTATACACTATTCACAACTATTTGTAGTTTCTTCCTCATAGTCCTGTTACCTCGATGCTTTAACTTTTAAAACCTGAATTCTGAAAATGTTGAGAGACAGAAATCGCATACTGCTTGAATCCACTACCCGAATGTTAAAACAGTACATTCTATATAGTATGAATGTGGGTAGTATGAATGGAATTCGGACGTACTACATCCGCCATATTGATGTTGTCACGTGTCATGCGTCGTCACAACAGCGCAACAATTTAAACTTTCAAAAAGCCATCCGTTTATTTACATTGTGTTAAACAAGTGTAATTTAATCACAATAAACAACGTTTTTTTCCTGAGGTACGTACACTTGAAATGAGCCGCGTCTCAACTTTCCACCATTTTTCACTAGCGTCATGGGATAGGAAAGCGTCCATGGTATGCCTACTATAGAATTCGGCCGGAAGCATTAGGTCATCCGGGTACTTCTCACCTACTGAATTTCGAAATGCTATGAATTCTATGAATTCTACTCGCCTCATATGCTGTTTTTCACGTACTCTATTGTAGGGAAGTAAGCGATTTCAGACGCAGGGTGCCTCTCTCTGCCTTCCTTTTGATAGCTAATCATGTTCCAGACCTGATGTCAATTAACCTAATTAGTTGCTAGATGTTCTTTGCTAGACTGAATCTTTTAAAAAATTTCTGTGGCAGGCATTAAGTTGGAAATGACCTCCTTTATTGCATAAAAGTGTATTTAAACATTTCCGGAATTCAGTTGTAGGAAGACACTTTTTAAAGACTTTAAGACATAAAGACGATCATTTACAGGTTTAATGCCAAGAAAGAAAGAAATAATAGAATTTTTAAACATCTTTAACGAAAACTTTAGTCAAAAAAACGCAAATTAATTTTCAGGTTTTAAACCATTTTATAAACATCAGATAACGGAACACAAAGTTCCTCGATGTAACCACATTCTTTCAAAAATATTTCATAGCTTCCATAGAGCCCATAGCTTTGTAAAAACGAAAATCAATTAAAAGTCTTTATTTGATCATAGCTGTAAAGACACTTTCAACATTATTAAAATTTGTGCTCAATTGCTCAAAGAGAAAGAAAGAATGAAAGAGAGAGAAAGGAAAATATAAAGAGGAGAGAGAGAGAGAGAAAAGGGTAATATATTACTGTATTTTTGCTTATTTATAAAATATATTTATAATTTTAGATATAAATATATTTCTATTTATTGAAGATATTATTAAAAGTCCCTCCATCCATATCTCTCATTTATGAGAATCTTGCAGTGTATTGAGAATCGTTAGTTTGCATTTAGCCATTGCTCACTTATTCTGCATTCAGCGGTGATTCACCAGACTCAGATGTTTTGTTCCAGCTAATCAACCAAGGAGACAGTAGATTTTTCTCACATTTTGGGAAAATGTCATGACTTGGGGAAAAAAAAAAAAAACAATAAAATTGTAGTCTGAGCTCCAGTCCGTTCTCAGCGGATTTTTCCCCTCTTCACGGCAGCGTTATCAATCATGTTTATCAGTAAAATGGTTAGAATCCGCTCAATAACATTTCCGCAGAATGGAATGCAGAGAAAGTTTTGCTGCAATTGCAACAGTTGACCGAAGGTCATCAGCAGCAATTTATCAACCTCACAGCCATTATTACTGGACCTTTGAGGCGAGATTGCATCATTTTGCCTGATGTAGGCTTAAGAAATAAACTGTCAGTTCTCTTCGTTTGACTTGCAATCCCAGGATAAGCAGGAGAGTGTATCATTTTAGGGTCATCAAACCTGACGGCACCTTTCTGGGTTCAATTTCTCCCTGCGACCTCCCTGGGGAAGGGAGCAGTGAACGCTGTGACCAAGAGGAAAGTCAAGGAGCCATGCAGCGAAATAAATTCAATTTTCTGCTCCGATAAATTCAGGTGGCCACGTTGATTTCTGCAGTGGAGTGGCACGCGTGGGGAGTGGGAGAGGCCAGATCTCTGCAGTCTGACAGTGGGTGGGTGGATGGTCAGCCTGACAGCGTTTCCAGCTCAGCTACTAGTCTTTTCTCAAGACGTTTGGATGTTTGTTTTTGTTTCCTGTGATGCAAAGCTGCGTTTTCAGCATCATTCTTTTTACATTGATTATTAAAAAAAATAAGAGCTCTCGAACATCAAATCAGCAAATTAGAATTGATGACAACCAACTTGAAATTTCAAATTCATTTATTTATATAGCACATTTAAATGCAACACTGATGCCCAAAGTGCTTCACAAAATAAAAATAAAATACAACACACACAAAGACAAGGCTGGCTGTTATAAAAGTTCCTAGATTACGATTTCCCTGCTTTTCCCTCCTTGCTATTGAGCCTTGAATCAGAGAGCTTCAAAAGTGAAAGATGATCCTGAAGCACTGGTTGATGTTCTGCATCAGCTGAATAATTAGCAGGATGGAAGTGGCATCTGTGCTGATCTGTTCGTTCTTTTTTCATTTCAGAACAATGAAGATCATCGTGACCTCAACGTTGAGGAAGCCTGGAAGCAGGGTTTCACTGGACAAGGTGTCGTCGTGTCCATATTGGATGATGGAATTGAAAAAAATCACCCAGATCTGATGCAAAACTATGTGGGTTTGTGTAAAAACAACTTTTATATATGCCAAATAACCCAATACAAAATAACTTCACTAAATGCTTCTTAAATATTCTCAGGATCCAGATGCTAGCTATGATGTTAATGATGGAGACCCAGACCCTCAGCCTCGATACACCCAGCTCAATGATAACAGGTACTCAATGCATCATTTTACTAAACCTAGTTTAGGTCCCCTAAGCAAATCCAGTGATTTACGGGCCGTTGGCAGTTAAAACTGTTATTTGTTTTTCCTGTCTTAGCCAGCACTGTATTTTGTGCCTAGGCATGAAACGTCTGGCGTAAAACCAACTGGAGTATGAATGCTACTATACATTTACTGCTTTACTTAATGGGGCCAAAGGTTTCCCCTGCAGAGTGGAGATGGGCGCAGGAATACACAGCCTGTAATATAGTGTGATTAGTGCTCTAGCCCGTTTATGTTGGACTGGAACTGCTTTTGCTAATGATTTTTTTTTTTTGCCTTCCCAGTAAGCAAATGGTAGTGCAGTCGTTTTCAGAATCATGATCTGAAATTATGATTTTCGTTCATCATTCTGTTGCACCAAAGATGGTGCGATTAAAGCGAATTTACGTGGCAAAGATGCAAAACATGCAACAAAAGAAGTGATATATCAATGCATTGACCGTTCACGTTTGAAATGTAGCAAAGCTGGTGATCTTACTCGACTGTAGCAGTTTTCTTTTCACATATATATACTACAGTACGTGGGGTCATATCTTCCAGGCAAAAGCATATTTTTACAGTAAATTAAATTCATTTATAGGTAATGCTCTCGAGACTAGTGTGCAGGTTGTAGCGGTAGGCAGCAGCTTTCTCTGGCTGTTTTCTGTGTAGTGTGTTTTGCTGCTGGGAAATTAGTTTCTCTGTGATTGATGTGTTGTGAATTTAGTTCTCTCCATGGATTGTGTTTTGTTGTCTTGGTAATGGCCATCCACAACACCGGCCATTTTTATGGCCTAGTTCATAAATCAACAGAGATTTAGGTTGAATTTTGAAGAAGTTGAGAATAGGTTACTTTAAAGAAATATTTCACCCAGAAATTAACATATGTTGAGAAATATTATAATTTTGAAAGAATCTTCACACAGTTAATACTGACCTTGGATTGTGAGGCTCAAAAAAACGAGGTTCATGGAAAAAATAACAGCATAGGTTTCGAGTGACGTAAAGGTTAGTAAATGATGACAGAGCGCTCAGTTTATTGTGTGAACTGTAGCTTTTATACGCTCAGGTTTGTTCATCACCACCCCATCACCAAACCCATCAAATTTTACAACGCAAGACATCGCTGTATGGCTTACAATCATGTCTAAACTCTGTTATCAATTAAATGAAGAGTTGAACTCTGGTTGTCCTTCTTTTTTTTTTTTTTTTTCTTCTTTTTCTTTTTTTTTTTTTTTTGGGATACCAGCCAAAGAGCTGTTTTTATCTTGAGGCTAACCATGATTGGTGATGACAGGCAGAAAAGCGTATAGTTACGAGTGGGTTGAAATCAAAGGTCTTGGGCTGAATGGCATGGCTTTGTAGTTTTTAGAGGGGCTGTCCCGTGTTGTCCTAATGGAAGTACCCCACAGCGCATGCCATGTTAGCATGACTCCTATAATGGGCGCTAATGAAATAACATCTTTGGCGCTAGTTGAAATGTGATCAAGTTTGACTTTTTAAAACATTTCGTAAATGATTTTGCAACACAGAAACACTTTCCTAGTCACTATAAAGCATTAGCGATCAGTTAAAATGTCTATCTGATAATGCGAAGACAGCAGGAGATACATTAGTAGAAGTAGTTCAATAGCTGTAGCAATTTTGCTCGTCCTACACGTTATTTAGCTGCCATGTTTTCTTCTGACCCCTGCTGTGAAGTTCCCCTTTTTGAATCCGTTACTTTTTCCCAGAAACCCATCTCTTTTTGTCGCCCTACTCTTCTCCTCTCTAGCATGCTGCACTCCATACGTGTGTTTCACCGTTGCGCTGATCTAGTTCTCGCATCTTTTACCACAGAACCACAAAGCTGGTTTCAAGTTTGCAAAAGTAGCAGGGAAAGTTTATGAACACTCAGTTCACAAGCACTGAATGTCACCAACCTGCCTGTTTATGTACATGCATTTGCACAGTATAGTGTACACATCATCAATTTAGTGTTTTTTTTTTTTTTTAATTAGCTGCTAAATAACTGCATATACAGTATCATACAGTACATAAAAAATGTTGCTATTTAATTATTTGCTATTTTTTTAATTAGTTTTTTTGTGACAATTGTTACAATTTTCTTTGCAATTATTGCAAATCATTTATTTATATATATTGGTGCATAAACATAATAGGCACATTGAGAGAGTAGACGGAAATATGAAGTGTTAAATCAAGCAGGACATCTTTGCTCTTCTGTAAAATAATAACTTGGTGAGGCTATGTATTCTTCTATTGGTGCATAAATTCTTAAATTTAATAGTTATCTCCTTGTAGTAATTTAGTGAAAAACACTCAAAATGTAGCGTGTTTATTGACTGTATTTTAATTCTGTTTTGTCTTAAGCGTTTAAATTTTTTGTTATAGTGGCTTTAGTATGTTATATTAGTCTTCTCAATAAAGCGGTTTCAGAGATGAACTGTAAATTCTGATGTTTTTTATTTTATTTTTTTTAATGTTTTAGATATTTTTGTCATATCTTTGAAGGGATGAAAAATATTGACGTCCCCCGGCACTAGTGTTTGTATTGTGTGCATTTTAGCATGCTTTTCTCAGTGTCAGATCTGTATTTTCTGTAAAACATCAATTTATCAGTGCTCCGACAATCCTTGGTCGTGTTGTAAAGTGACTAAATAATGCATTTTTGAATTCCTAAGTGCGCTTCCACAGAAGTGGGGCAGGTTGAGTCAGTGTGATGTTTCAGAAGAAACTCGAGCTGTGGCGAGAAGTGTTGAAGCCACATAAATACCTTTCTGTTTATACTTTAATCTCTGAACAGTACTTTTTCCTAAAACGGTTATTGTTGTTTGTGATTTTAAACCGAACTGATAGTGTGAATAATACATGATATATGTATTGCCTGTAAAAAATTTTTCTTCTATATTTAAGATATTTCTGTACATGTACGAGATAGCATTTAAAAAAAATAATGTCTTTTATTTATTATAATTTGACTGGTGGCTTTTAATTAATTTAAAATAATCAGAATAATTAAATGGTGTTCTGTCTGCATTTTTTTAAAATCCTATTTGGGGTGGGCGATATAACCAGAATCTTCTATCACGGTGAAAGCAATTTTCTACCTCGATAACGATATATATCACAATATAGCAATTTGTATCAGAATGCATAAAAACTCAAACACAAAGAAACGGTTTAATATAATGTAATTTTATTTAAACTATGAATTGCAGCATTACTTTAAGTAAAACAACCATACTGTGTACTGCAATGCATTTTAAGTTTAATGTTGTTTTTTTTTGTTTGTTTGTTTTTCTCAGAACAACAGGTACTAACATAGAGCCTGACAGTATACCAGCTCTGTAAAAGCTAGAAACAACTTTTTCCCCCCCTGTTCCTTATCTTCACTTGTTTTTTGACTTTGGACATATTCGTTGGGATGCTTGGATTTGAGATGATGGAAAAGGTCTGACGCGTTTCCACCGCTTGCTAAAACAGTGCTCTTGCATGCCTTGCTAATCACGTTCGTCTCATTCGTATCACTTTTCCTACAACGTTACCCAAAGCAATTCCACACCACAGACGATGCATTTTTTTTCTTCACAATCTGCTCGTTGTTGGTTGCTTCACGTGTAAGCGAACTCACCGCTGCTGTATGGAAGGCGGACAGGCTTTAAACGGAACACATGACATTTGACCACGTAAACACAATTTGTGCGTCGCTATACGTATAAACGAAACGCATTCAAAATATCTCAAATTTCACGCGTTCTGTTTAAAGTACGCTTTCTGTTTGAGCCGGTCCGCCTTCCACACTGCTGCACCGTCCTCTTCCATTTTCGATGTAAATGTGTATTGTTTGTGTGGTTACGTAACGTGCAATGCCACGTGGTCTCAATCGCGGTTAAGACGGTAGACCAAAATCTCGATTGACAAGTTTCTACCGGTTAATCGTGTGTACCGGTATATTGCCCACCCCTAGTCTGAAATAACATCCACACATATGTTTTCAAAGCACAATTTAAAGGCGTTAGTTTTTTAAAATCTGTTTTATATTCCCAGTTTTTCTGTCTCGATATCAGCATCAGAATTGTTTATTGAAGTAATCAAATCAGTTGAGTATGTCAAGCACCTTAATACATTAATCTTTCTCATGTGCAGATCTGTGTTGACTCTTGTCGTGCATTTTTAAACAAATATATATGTAATATATATGAAATAATTGTTCTATTCCAGCTGCCATTTATTCAGTTACAGATTATTACTATCAAGTGTTCCACTACTTAAAAATGTTTTAAGGCAGTGAGTTATAGCAAAGATGAACTTGTATTAGAAATCATATCTTTCATAGATCACGGTCTTCAGCAATGCAGTGCTTTATGGGAGTTTGGCACGGCTTTAGAGAGCCGTTCTCTCAGGGTGTAATCTGACCGAGATCGGCTCAAAACGTGTGCTGATAAAACATCAGAGGTTACCATAACACGGCGTGTTGTTTGGCGTGTTAAAATTGCACATCTGGAAATGCCTTTTGTTCAGACAAAGGCAGGATGAAGTATTCCCCCATACACGGTTCCCACAGTTAATGTGTTTGTGCTAGCCAGTCAAGTGAGTTTTGCTCCGCAGCAGCTCAAGACGGGTCGTATATTTTCTTGTCCCGTCATTGTTAATTCATCAGGCACAATATGAGCAAGAAGACAGAAATATGTAGTGTTAAGTCAAGCAGAACATCTCTGCTCTTCCATAAAATCATAACTCGAAGAGGCAAGTGAGCCTTCCGTTGAAGATTCCGCTTGACGGTCTCTAGACTTGCGCCTGGTTTCTCTCCCAAGCTTAAAACACTGAAGAGCTCCCTTGGATTTTATTTTCCTGAGGCTCCAATAAGCCAGCTGGAATACTGCCTAATCCAATTTTAGGATGGTCACGAATACATCTGTATTGAATGTATTAAAACTCTCAGCATGTGTAACGTGGGTCTGCTAATTCAAGCAGAACAAGTGCTGATCTTTCAGCAGGAAACATTTATAAACATCTTAATGTCTTTACATGTGATATCCTGCTATATTTTTTCACATTAACTGTTAATCTCTTGTTAACGCTGCATATCATGCTGTTTAAAACGCTGATCTACTACGGGTTGAAGCTAAGAATAGGCCTCGTGTAGAAGCTTTCGTTTAGTTAATTTTCAGTAAGGAATCCTTGCCAGTTGTCTGAATCAAAAAAAGATTTCCTATAAAAAAAAAGTCAGATTTTATACACTTAAATTAATAGGTTGGAGACAAAGTGCACACTGAAAGTGTAAATTAGTCAGAAATGTACCTACCCCCAGACCATCTGGGATGTAGATGTGTTTGTTTATTGTTACAGATTTGGAGAAATTTAGCTTTAAATCAGTTTATGGGTGCCGTCAAAATGAGAGCTGATAAAAGCATCACAATAATGCACAGCACACCACTCCAATCCATCAATTAACATCCTGTGGAGCAAAGAGCTGCGTGATTGTAATAGACAAATCAATCAAGGCATCCTAATGGTTGTAGATGTGGCTTGATCTGTTCATATTTCTCTTCTGGTTTAGATGAGATGACTTTTTCACTGGGGAAAGTTATATTGAGTGGTGGATGATGTTTGACGTTAAAAACATTACGAACACAGCTGTACGCTTCAGAAGTCTTCAGTTGACTGGAGTTGTATTGTGGATTGTATTATTGGCATCTATTTGAACTCTTTTCTTACGGCACCCATTCACTGCAGAGGATCCATTGGTGCACAAGTGTTGCAATGCTTCAATACTCCAAATCAGTCGATTTGTATTTTTTGGGTGAACCGTTCCTTTAATTGAGCAATTTACCTCAAAATGACAATTTCCTTACAATTCTTATCTTTAGATATTTTGAAGAATGTCATTTGTTAAATGGATGAAGTAACTTTTTTGAAATGACCTTTTCAAAATTAAATGTCAAATATCTAGCCTTACGGGTTGGGAATTATAGTTTATAGGTTTTCTAACAAGACCACCCTTCAAAAGTGACTCAAAATATAGTTCCAGTTGTCTTAACTTGTTGTCTTTTCGATGTGTAAAAAATAGTTTGCTTGGCTGCGTCTGCAAACTTTTAGGAAGACTTCCCGTGGAGGAGATGCCAAACATTGTTCCAGCCCAGAATAATCCTGTTCTTATAAGAACTGAGCCGTATGCCAAGGGCAGTGCATTTTCAGGTTTGAGTCCTGTCAGGGTTATATAAAGGTCCAAACAACGTGTCTCAGTAAAATGCCCGTGGTGTTGAAGAAAGCAGATGGTCGTGTGCGTTCTACATGGATTGCTTTTCCTCTGTTAAGTAAAGCAGAAATACCCTTAATGTTTCAGCTGCTGTTAGTGCTGATTGACTTGTTGGCTGTTTTATATAGTACTCATAGCTTTCAGAGGACAACACCATTCCTTGATGTTTCTAGTAATGATTGTTAAAACAAACATCATTGTACGTTTACTTATATTTGTGGTTTGGGATTTAAACACTCAAAAATCTTTCTTTCAAACCTGAAGTCTTAAAACTATTACTTGTCAGTCCTAAAAATCATCCTCGTTGTTAAAGAATAGCCGTTTCTATGTATAAAGGACTATAATGATATAGGCACAGAGAAACTATATCATTGTAATAATTTTCAGAGCAATTTTTTTTTTCTAGCTGATGAACGATATTAGCATTGACAGCCAAACAGAATCAATCCTGCTATCAGTTCTTAAGAATTTAAAGCTGCAGTCGGGCTTGAGCTTGTAACAAACAGACAATATCATTCACTGGTGTGGACGCAAATATAGTTAGTGCAAGTTACTTTCGGTTGAAACAGCTCAGATTTACTTCTTTCTAATACTAGGCTTAAGCCTTGTTTCTGAAACGAGGGGTAAAACTTTTATTCAGCTAAGATGCATTAAATTAACCAAAAGGAACAGTAAAGACATTTGTAATGTAACACATGATTTTCAAAATAAATAAAATAAAAATAAATGCGGTTCTTTTTGTTTATCAGCTACAAACTCAATAATAAATGTTTCTTGAGCTGAAGGATCATGCGACTGAGAATTCAGCTTTGCATCGAAGGTTTAAATTGTTTCCTTTTATCATAAATGTAAAAAAAAAATCATTTTAAATTGTAGTAATATTTCACAGGTTTTACTTTTTATTTTTATCAAATAAATGCATTGAGACTTTTTTGCGGCCCCAAACTTTTGAACCATGTCTCTCGCATGCTTGTTTGAGAGATTTTCTTTCAGCTGCCAATAAAAGTCTGTTACTCTCAACTCGGTTTAAAATCATTCAGCATAATTTTGCTGGTGTTTGACCTCCAAAAATCAGTGCAGAAAATGCAAAAGTCTGCACATTCCATCTGCGCTCGCCTCTAACATTTGGATTCGATCTGTACAGCAGTTCCTGCAAAAGGAGCACATGTCCTGCAGGTAAATATGAAATGGAAATAAACCTCTTAGATGTGTCCAGGCTTGCATTACATCTATCAGACAGCTCAGTAGTGGCATATCTCACTCTCAGTATCACAAACCTGCATGTGTTCAGCTTCAAAGTGAGTCAGCATGGGGGACGGTAACGTAAGGGGTCACACCAAACCCTATTAAACTATCCAGCCATGATAACGGCCCATGAATGTGGATTCAGTCACGTACATAAGAACGGCTTTTTCCGAGATTGAAGTTTGAGAATAATTCCCAGTTACTGAAGAACAGTGGTGTGTTGAGAAATGAGGAGGTCCACAGTGATAATTTAAGATGCAGAAATCTATATCTTGTTCAGGGGCAATGGGAGACGCATCAATAAGTTTATAGACTCGTATTTTAGTTTAAAATGGGTTAGAACAAGCAAGTGAGGTGATTGTCAGTACATTTCTGTTCAGTCAGTGGACCGTGAGGATTACATGCAGATGCTCACAATATGTCTGCACAGATTCTCAGTCATCCAGGTCATGTGTACTGTAGAAATGGAGCATCTGGACTAGTTTTTTTTCATTTAAGACATGCCACTCACCCATGTGTCTTCTTGAACAGATGATGAACGGTGCGCATTCACCGCATTTATCTTCATCACTTTGTGACATTTTGAGACTGGCAGATTGACATCAAATATAAATCAAAATGGCAATGATGTAATGTAGTTTTTTGTTTGTTTGTTTTTTTAATAATATAAAAAATGTAATATGGTTCTAAATTGTCTAAAAATATATGGAAAGAGTTTAATAAAAATGTGAAATAAAAATAATTTTAAGTAAATGTTAATTTAAAGTTCAATACAAATTTGCTTAATTTTACTTCAGTTATTTATTATTTATTTACAGTTAAATACAAATGAAAATAAATTATGTAATTTAAAACTGTTTTGAAAACAGTGCAAGTTAAATAAAAGATGGTACTTTATTATAAAATTGTACATCCTTGACATTCTCTGTATTACAGTATAATTATGTATTTAGTGAGTTGAGATGGTACTCCAGCTAACAGTAAACATTTTTGTCGTACTGATAAGATGAGGTCCCAAAAGTCGTTCATAAAAAAATGGCACGGCGTCAAACATATCAGTACCCAGCAAATATCCTTTTTTATTTTTACATTTATTCCCACACTTTTTGTTTCGTAATCTTGCATGCGTTCTTCCAAATTCCCTCCTGTTGTTTTAACAATTCGCAAGCTTGGTTCCCATCACCCCCCCCATCCCCCCCCCCCCCCCCTCCTTGTTTGGATGTAATCTAGGTCCCATGATCCTCCTTATTGTAAGACTGAGTAAGTCTGAGACATTATCCTCACTGATCTCATGCTTCCTATGAATGGACGGATGACTGCAGGGGTTCTCCAGGGATTTCACTGATCCTTCCTCTGTGCTGTTTAACTCCATGTTTAGCCTCCATTGCTCTCTTGGCTTTTGTACGTCGTCTGACCCTGAAGATTATTGTGACACAGATGCTGTGTATTTATGTTTGAATCCGGTGCCGTCTCAGATTTGTATTTTGTGTACGGACACATATATATGGTAATGCTGGGGGGGTGGGGGGTGGAGGATATTTAATTGGAGCTACAGTGCACAAAAGATTAAGATACATATTTCTGCTGTGTGGCAAAGGCCAAAAATAAAATAAAAACACACTTGGATGTTGATCTAAGTGACACCTCTGTGCTCTTTGGTTCTTGAGCTCTGGTTCCTTGCCTTTTGGTGCTCATTAAATGCATACAGCAAGTTGCATTTGCACATGTCACAGGCTGTAATCTTATTCCCAAAGGCCACGGTTATCAGTGCGTCACCTGCTGTCGTATTTAACAGATAGCTGCCTGTTTTACAGCAGGACTGAGTAGGAGCTCTTCACACATGCAAAAGAGCTCTGAATGAGCCCTGCAGGATGAGAGGGTTCAGTCACCTGCTGTGAATGAGGATCGGGCGGTCTTTGTGCCCGCCCCTCATCATCAGCACTAGAGTTTGATCCTGTTGCCAGCTGTCTTTGGCAGTACTGAGAATGTCCAAGTCATGTTCAGAGGGGAATGCATTGCATTCCTGCATTTCTGCTTGTCACTACCTTTTCTGCTCATTGCATTCCTTACGTTAAACTTTGTATTGTGTAAACTGTATAGTAATATATATTATATTAATATATGCATATTATAATACATTATTTTGTATTCTTTTTTTTTTTTTTAATTTCAGAAATGTATTAATTTCAAAGTAATCTTTTTTTTTTATTTTCATATTTATTTGTATGTTTCAATATTATATATTGTATTATCTCACTTTCTTCCAAAGAACGCGTGTGTATATGTGTGTGTGTGTATATATGTGTATGTGTATGTATGTATGTGTGTGTGTGTATATATATATATATATATATATATATATTATGGCATAGTACACATCAAAACTTTTCAGAAAAATAAATTAATCTTTATCTTTCGTTATTTTTTTGTTTTGGAAGACATGGGACACGCTGTGCTGGAGAGGTTGCTGCTGTTGCCAACAATGGCATGTGTGGAGTCGGAGTGGCCTACAATTCCAAGATCGGAGGTGAGTTTGACACACATTTTCCATGTTTCAACATGTACAGTACAGTCTACTCTATCAGTGCGCACCCCGTCCACTCCAACATTTGAATTGCAAAACACCTTGGTGAAACATCAGATTGGCTTCGCATTCAGATTAGCTCGGTCTCTGTTCGTTAAACCATACGAGAACTCTTCTGTTCCGAGAGCACTTTCAATGAGGAACTCCGTTAGCAGTGGCTTCATGAGCTCAAATGAGACAGTTATCACCAGCTCCAGCATAGGTCCCTGTGAGCCAAAGATTTGGACGCTAGCATGTGTAATCCCTCTAATTGGCTGAGGTGCTTTTATCCTATTCAGTGCAGATTTTGTTTCATTACTCCTCTCTACGCTGCCAGCATTCTACGGCTCTTGGACTTCATTGGACCGGGATAAATGTCATTGATAATGGTTTGCTTTCTAAATCCTCTCCAAGAACCGTTAGCCAGCTGCCCATAGTTGAGTCTTCGCTTTTTAGCTTAGCAATATGGTATAATGTTTCACCTTAAAGGGGAAATGCATCAAAACATGCAAAATCTCATCATATATTCACCCTTGTGGTGCTCCAAATACTGTGAGAATACTTTTTGTGTTTTGGTTGCCCATAGGATATGTTAAACAGAATTTATGGCTGCTCTTTTCCAATGTGAACCTTAAGATCTGTTCTTATTCAAACCTATCATGTGACTGCAAAAGATTTATAGTGTTTTATGGAATAACATAAAACTTCATATGCTATGAAACCGCATGAGAGTGAGTTAACACTTTAACTTCACTACTTCTACAGAATAGATGATTATGTAATGCATTTGTTATATAACATGTATTATGAGGTCACTCTGGCCGTACACATTAGCAGCCATTAATAATAACATTTTTAAGCACTGATCAAACAACATTTAGTTTGTGATCTGTTCAAAGGGAAAGTGCTTTTAACAACACCCAAGAGTTTTTATTTTTATTTTATTTTTTTATAAATGTTACATTTTGAACTTTGAAGCACTCTCTACTTTCTCTAGGTTTTCTCCACGTATGCGGATATTTGTCTTTGTCATCTCTTTCTTTATTTTGACTATAAAATCTATGACTTTATTTGACAGCACAGTTTGTGTCTTTTTGGACCTTATGTTTGTGTATGCCCTGAAACAGTTTCTAAAAAACAATAAAAAATGGAGAAATTCCATGTACAGATTAAGAAATTGAGAAATTTTAAACTGGTTTAGGAAATTCATCAGCCTGGCAGCAAAATATCTCATTTTTGATTACAGTTGACACCCAAAACACCTTTGCACACTGAGAAATGAGATTTACATGTGCTAGCATTATTCACTTTTTTTTTCTTTTTTGTTTGCACAAAATTGCACATTTTCTTCACACACTGAATATATGCTGCATGTCAGATCCTCCCTTTTGCAGATGGATAATGCGTTATGGGTAAAATCCATTTCTCTTTTTGTCATCTCTGCTGTCTTTTTCTCTCAAGCAGCTGTTTTTGAATTAGCCTCCTAATGAGATGCAGTGGAGGATAAGTCGTCTTCCTGTGCCCGATTCACCTTGAGTCTTGGGGGAAATCTGTGCTTAAAAAGCAACAGATACTACACCTTCAGGGGGTAGCATGGGGACAGAGGACAGAGAGAACTGAAGGCTTTTGGACAGCTGACCCATAACGTCGGCCCAAACTGGCAGGCAGTGCCTTCTGCTACAGGAAAGCCGAATGTGGAGATGGCAGCAAGCTAGCAGAGATGGCACACGGCACGGCTAATTCCTCTGCCAAAACTCATTAAGCCAGAATATTGCTTTGGAAGACTCTGAGGACACAGTAGAGTCCATTGTTGGAAATCGCTTTACAACAAATAAAACTGAGGGTTCTTGTTGCATTTTTGAGAGAAGATCGATTATTTGTACTTACTGGAGTCTGAATTGAATCCCCTCTTTTGTGACCACAGTGCATCCGTTTATATCTGTTATGCCTTTTTAATTTCCTGGAAAGTAATCATAGCCAGCTTTTTCTCTGTCCTACAGGGATATTTGGGACTTTTGGAATGTAGATACGGGATAAAAACATCAAGTCTTTCCAAGAAGTTGTGCTGTGTTTTTCTGTCGTTGCAGGTTTGTTTGCAGTGCTGTCTGCACCAAAGCTCTCGGATTGCTTTGGAAAACCTGAAACGACTGAACTTTTATTTATTTGCACTAACCCGTATGAGGGCAACCTTGAGTAACCTCGCCCCCTTGTGTATCAAAGGAGTGATTCACATTGTTTTGAAGATGCCTGACTCTGATTTCTCATCTTTTTACCACTTTTAAATCTAAGAGCTCTTGGCAGAATGTGCTCTCTTCTTTTACCCGAGGCTGAGATAACGTTCTGATGCTGGGATCACAATAACTCAACACCTTTGACATTTTGGACCGAGCGCTCCGGCTCGTTCCCAAACCCCCAATTCAGTTTAAGATTCTCTTTTATAAAGGGTAGTGGAAAAAGATAAGATGTTGTGAAGCGTCTGTAAAAGGATGTTTGAAAGAGAAGAATGTAGCCACTTGTCACCTCTGAATGAACACCAAATTCGAATGAGCATACATGCAATCCTCTTCTTTTGAAAGGAACTTTTCATATGCAACGCTATCTATGCACCTCGTCCCTTTCATATGTGAGCATTAGATGTTAAATATTTAGTAAAGAAAGATCTCTATCATATGGGATTTTTAGTGAGGTTGTTCATAGTAGATGCTTACTCTACAGCTTTTCTGTATGTTTAGTTATGTTTGGGGCCGGGACTTTAACGCATTAATTTAGATTATACTACGGGGCTGTTGAATGCTTGAATCTGATTGGCTGACGAACGTTCTGAGGTGTGCAATTATTTTCAAAGAAACGCACGGCGAACGTAGTTCCAGGCAGCTCTCTTGACCGCATTACAGTTCCATATCACTTCGCATAGTTAACT